>JAKSZP010013590.1:0-74795 GCA_022478985.1 Massospora cicadina | reverse complement strand
ATCATCAAAATATCAGGCAACCACTATGTTAATTGAGATATGAGGCCCTATATCAGGATTCTCCCTTTATTAGGGGAAGCCTCAACTAGGGGTTGCATAGTACCTATGGGTGGATGCCATCAGCAACTAATGCTGATATTATCAAAAATCAATTAGAATGCAGGAATGTCTATCCTTGGTACAAAAATATAATTTAAGCCACTATGGGATTTGAACCTGCATTGTGAGGGGCAATAGCGGGACACCCATCCCACTATACCAGACCCCTAGTATTATTTACAAGGGTAATTATATATCTCATGCTGTCAGCAAATGATGCTGATCATTTGCCTATCCTGATCTATCCTATCTTTAATTAATTACCCTTGATATTTAATTAGCCTTGATATATTATACTTCCCTACTAATACAAATAGTACTAAAAATTTTCATAAAAGAAAAAAACTTTCCTTGCAGTATTATTTACTTTTTGAAGTTCAACTGGCATATTCATATTTGAATTTCAGTGCAAAACCCAACAATCATTATTTTCAGCCTGCAGGAACCTCTGAACCAAAGCCAACTGGTTAAGTTCCAACCTTAGGGACTTTGTTTGAACCTCTGAACCTCTAATAAAGATTAAGTCCTATATTATTTATATATTGGGTTTCAGTGTAAAATCCACTTTAATCCATAATCTTACTTAAGTGAGCTTTGAAGGACCTGACTCAATTTATTATTGGATTCTGTGCAAATTCTGACACCCTAAATTGTGATAAACCCTTAAGAGGGTGAGAATCATTAATCTGCTTAATGATCAACCTAAGTAATACTAAGTAGCATCCAACTTGGTTTCAAAATGTCTTTTCTACTTATCAAAAATGGGCTACAAATGCATTTTTGTATCTAGATGCATTGCCTGACTAAGAGCCTCATATCCAGATTCCCTTCCCTCCTTAATTTCATTAATACTTTTTCTTATGGGGTTTATATTGTTGTATATAATATAAAAAACCCTTATTTAAACAAAATAAAGTTATGCCATTATATTATATCACTTTTAAGTATCACAACTTTTAATAAGTCCTTCTGCCAATCTTACCATAGGAAAACTACTCTAGCTGATGGGCCCTAAGCATAACAACAAACCCCAAAAATAAGTAAAATGCTTGTTGTGAATATTAGACTGCTACAATTATTGGCTGCCAGGCTTCTTGGGCACAGCGCCATCAATTCTAAAAACAGAAGCCTTACAATATGTAGTTATATTTCCAATGTCCCTATATTTGCATTACATTTAGTTTTTAGTATGGTAGATCCCAACTTTGTCATGTGATCCTTTTACAATGTGACTAAAGCCTTTATTTATATTCAAGTTGAGGTATCTTTTTTTAGTACTAGATGGTCAAGTTGAGGTATCTTAACATTGGTTGATGAACCAATTGCAATAATCACTGAGAATTGTTCTAAGGCTCAAAGTGAGTGGATATTATTTTAAATCTATCTTTTGTTAGGTCTTAGTCTTTTTAAGCTACAGATTTTATCTACCATAACAATTGTCCAATCTTAAACTAATTATTAGATATGCTTAGATATAACCATTAAGCCATCTTATTCAGATTTAAAAGTGATCACCTTATCAATAAAAATGTACTTTAGTCAACCTTGTAGTAAAGTGGATATTTACTGTGTAGCTGCAGGTTGCCTATTTGAGCCATATTTATGTTTCGCTTTTATTTATAGTTCAAACTTCATATACTTAATATCAAAATCATCCCCTATGTTATTAATTATACTTTATAAACTATTGACTAAAATTTGTATTACTTCGCCAGTGTGTAGATATTGAAAATTTAGATGAAGTAAAATAAAATATAATTTAGTAGATCGAAAAATAGTCATAGTAGTATAGTGGTAGTACGCAGCGTTGTGGCCGCTACGACCGCGGTTCGATTCCGCGCTATGACAATTTTTTTGGACACCAATCTGCTGGTTATCAATTTATATAATTCTTTGATATCTTTCGTAGCATTTTAACCATCAAGTTATAAATCTTTAAAAGCTTACAATCGCATTTTAGATATAGATTTAACATCCTTACAAACTTACGACTTGAAACAGCTTATAAACTAACTGAGTTAAACAGGCTTTAATCAAACAAAACTTTTTCAAAGACGTTTAAATTTTTTCAATGGATTATTATATTGTTATGGGAGATACATAAATGTGCCAAATTTCAAGGCTCTGGCTAGTCTGGAAGGTAGTTAAAAATCAATCGCAAGATTCCACCACGAACAGACACCATAGCGATTAGAAAAAAACGTTTTAATAAAATATAGCCACCAATTTTTGCGCTTTAATTGAGTGCTTGGGAACCCATAGGTTAGATTTTAGAAATTTACGCATGGTGCCTTCAAATAAAGCACCCTTGGTCAGGCTAAAGACAATCGTCTATAGAGCAAATTAGCATGTAAGGCTAAATAAAGCCCAGTGAAAGATTTCTATTTTTATCAAATAATACGAATTATATTGAAAAGTGCAGTCTACTGATAGCTCGGGTGCGGCACAAAACCCTAACGAAGCTTCTTCCCCAAAGCTTTGGCGGGGGCCTTCGGGTTGCGCGCCTGGGATTTCTTGGAAGGGTTCGCCTTCCCCTTGGCGTGGCGGCCGGTCTTTGCACGGCGCCTCTCCTTGGCCTCGCGCTCTTTGCGAATTTCCACGGCTGCTTTGAGCTCGCTCTTGACCTTTTTGGATTGTGGGCCGGATAAACCATCCTCGGGGCCATACCTGAACTTCCGTTTGGTTTTGGCGCTCTGAAGTTTCTGCCTCGAGTCGCCAAGTTCAGTTTCACCCGCGCGAGGGAGTTGAGCCCCGCGTTTCTTTTGCCATGCCGTAAGGCTATGGGGTTAGTGATCGGGTCTATTACTTACAGCCCTTGCTTATAGCTAGCGGGAAGCCTGTTGCCAGCCTCAGTCTTAAGGATCTTCTTGTTATCGGAGCCCGCCCCATCACCGCGGATAAACTTCTTCTTTTTCTTGTCCCACCTGAGTTGGCTCTTGGAACCGCTAGCCCCAACCACCCGGTCGTCATTTGTAAGGTTTAGGGTGGCATTCTGAGCTTGTTGGACAAAACTTCCTCCTTGCACCGAGTAGCCCTTCTCGGTATGCGCATCCTTCTGGAAGTAAGAGATGTAGTTCTCCTCGTCCCGTTTAGTTGTGCGTTTTGCCTTGGCCGACGGCGCTGGTTTGAATGTGGCCTCAAGTTCAGAGTCGTCCATCTCGCCATCAGGGTTGCTCCTATTAAACTGGGCTGGGGCTGGCTTCGCAGGGGTCTTCTGCGAGCGATAGTCTAAGATTGCGCTATCGAGAGTGGTTCTCCGTTGCTTCATGATTAAAGCTCCTAGGCTCGCCTTCTTCACGCCGCGGCCACCAATCTCAAAAACCGTCTAGATGGGATTAGGTGTCAAATTTAAGGGTAACCTCCGTAGGTTTGAAACATGAGATCCCCCTAATAATTTCATTCCGTTCCGCTTCAACTTGGTCTATGCGGTTGGCTCAAACATATGTTAACGTTTGCAAAGAGGAGGAGTACCTAGCAGTGGATGAATGTGCTCGAGTTTCCCAGACCTTAAAAGTTCTTTGGCTCTTTGGTGCGACTCACCAGCTGCGAGCACCGCTTGGCGTGACTTTTTGAACATCTTGAGGCCGTTAAGGGCAACCTTTTGCTGCGCTGCCAATTCAAAGCCCTTGTCAAGTTGGACGTGAAGCCATTCGAGGTCGGAGCCTAGCTCGTTGTCCGTAGCCAGGAGTCCGATGACCAAATCCTTGGTATAATCAAGTCCAGCCCTGTTTTCAGGGGTGACCTGGTCGGGTGTGAATAGAGACCTCCCAAGGAAAAGCTGAAGGTCATAAAAGTACGCTAGGTCGTCGGTGGTAACAAAAGAGTACGCCCACCCTCGCCTTCCTGCACGCGCAACACGTCCAACGCGATGAATAAAAACTTTGCTTTGGTCCACAAAGTCATAGTTAATCACGTTCTCCAGGATTGGAATATCAATCCCACGCGCCGCAACATCCGTCACAACAAAGAGGGGAACTTGCTGATCCCGGAATCGGCGGATCTGACTTTGCCGAGCAACCTGGTCCATGGAACCGTATAAGGACCCGACGTCGTATCCAGCGTGCTTTAAAACGGAACTGATATATTCGACATGGTGCTTAGTCGCAACAAAAATTATGGTTTGATTGGTATAGAGGGGAGTCGGCTGCACACGAGCCTTCTTCTCCTTATGACTTTCCTTGGCCTTTATTACAATGGGTCGGTCAACTTGATGAGCCAGCGGGCATTTTATCACCTCCCTCAATAGATACAGTAAACACGCCTCCTTGTAATTTTGCTTGACGTTGAAAAAGGCCAGCTAAATCATTCAATTAAATGAATTACAAAATGGTTACCTCAAGGTCCTGGCTCATCTTTGTGTCCGCATCTAAGCGAACCAAAGTTGGATCTTGTAAACCAGCTTTAGCGAATTCAACCAACGTCTTTGGAAGGGTCGCAGAGAAGAGTAAGGTTTGGCGAGATTGTGGAAGCCTTGAAAGCAGTTCTTTAAGCTGGACATCAAACCCCAGTTCAAAGAGTCTAATAGTGAGTCGCAAAGCAGGAATTATTGGCTACCGATCAGCCTCGTCAAATACCACGTATTCCACAGTTTTAAGGTCCAGCTCCGATTCGATGACCAAATGAAGCAAACGGCCTGGAGTGGCAATGATGCTTTAAGGCTTAAAAATAGTCACCAACTTAAAAAGCTTACATGTCGGGGTTTCCGGCCAGCAAATTGAACTGCTCTTCCAAACTTTCACCACCAACGATGGCGCAGTTACGAAGGTCCGTCCCTTTGGAGAGCTCGGAGATCACTTTGGAGGTCTGAAAAGCGAGTTCTCGGTTCGGGGAAAGAATTATCCCCCGCGCACCAACCCGCGCGGAATGAGTTTTAAGCTTTTCAATAAGCGGGATGACAAATGCCGCCGTCTTCCCGGAGCCGGTTCTAGCCATACCAACGACATCGAAGCCGTCAACAATTAAAGGTATGCACTTCCTTTGGATTGGGGTTGGGATTCTGAACCCTTTCCGCTGAATGGCTTTTAACAAGAACGAGGAAAGCCCCATCGATTGAAACCCGCCCGACGAGGTCTTCCTTTTCTTGGAGATGATATCATTAAAAGCGCCTTCATCGCCGCTCTCCTCTCCAAGTAACTCCAAATCCAGTGGCGTTATAGCTGGTTTAACATGAACGGGATTTATTTTCGTCCCATCCGCTTCATCGACCGTTTGCTTCAAATCAGAATCAAAATCGAAATCTGGGACAAGCGACGAGGCAAAATCATTCTCCTCACCATCAGAAATATTAACCAAAGTATCTTGTCGTTCAACCATACTTTCAAGCTAGATAAATTATATCAACTCCGCTGATATATAAAGTATGTTTAGCTAGTTTGGCAACCTTGTACCGCTTATCCATTTACGCCAAAATTTGGGTCGCAATAAACTTTCAGTATTGATCGAGCCGCTTCTGTTCGATAAACCAGTTCGATCGATCCAGACCACTTAATTTTGGCTTAACGAGTCAAACGGCTCGAAAAAGTTGCATCTTGATAAACTAGTTATTTATTCAGCGTTAATAGAGTATCATTTACCAATCAAATCGAATATTTTTGCTTTTACAGGTAGACGGCCATCGATAAGTTAGGAAGTAATTGAATCTGCCGAATCAATCGAATAATGACCAAACCGCTCAGCTGAAACCAATGAACCCATCGAATAACCACTGTTGGAATCCTGGCTTGTACTCGCCGGTGCTTGGTGTACAGGATTTTAATCCTGCAGAGGCGGGAGTAGCGAAACTCAGCTACTGTTACAGGTTTTAGGGATATTTGACCACCACGTGAATTAAAATAAAATAAATTTAGCAATAATAAAATATTGGATTTTATAGTATTTTTTAAATTAATCATAGAGGTCAAAGTGAACCCCTATTGTAATGGCAACTCCTTGTATTTAAAGCAAGTCATGGCTAAAAATGAGAAGGGCGGGGGAATTCATAATAGGTAAGGGGGCTCAATTTAAGTAAATGCAAATCGAGCCAATCAGGCCTCTCAAGATCCTTTTCACCACAATAAGGCATTCATCATAAAGTTTGGATTGTCAGCATGGATGATGTAACCATGTGGCAGCATTTTAATATGATTGTACCAATCAGTCATATAGAAAGTATTGTAGTTTGGCTGATTACTGCAACTCCTAGGTGGTGATTGGTGAGACAAATATTTTTATCCCTCTGACCCCCCTTCAGGTCTATAAATAGGGGTAGCTTTCTCTTAGGAATCTGCACTAAGTACAAGCTGGTGCTTGGGCAGAGATCCAGGTCAGTTGGGATATTTTGCCAAAGGTTTTAGGGAGTCAGAGTACCAAAATCTAATGCCTTTGAGTGGAGCTGAGGCAGAGAAGGATTACTCCAATTAGATGTATTCCACCAAGAATTTCCAGGGTTTTTTTATAATACCTGACTTGTTTACCACTGATATACTCTTTTCATATAAGCAGACTTGTAATTGTCTGACATTATCCCATTCAAGAGTATTAGGGGGAGAATAAGGGTACAAGAAATGTCCATGAACTCAGTTAGTAGTAATCCCAATACCAAGGGACTTAATTGAATCTTTATCACCCCAATTGTAGGTGATGACAAAATGTCCCTCCCAGATGGAGCCAAGCTTCTCACTTCTAGCTGTAATATGGTTATGGTAATATAATACTAGCTCAGAGATTTGGAAGATGGGCAAGGGAGGTTTAGACTCATTGGCAGCCTGGCCCTTTTAGCAACTGTTTTAGCTAAGTTAGCAATAGCTTCAGATTGTAACTGAATGATGTGCTGGGCTAACCTCTTCATGGCCTTGTCAGGGTCATCTGTCTTACCAGTAAAGAAATCTTTAATTAATAGAGTAGGTATCCCAGATTTGCACCCATATAGAATACAGAAGGGAGACATTTTGAGAATCCAGCAGTAATAAATGAGGTAAGCCATAAGAGCACTAGGCAGAAACTGGTCCCAATGTAGAGAATCAGAAGTGGCTATTTTTTATATTATATATATCAAGGTTTCATGTGCTCTTTCAACAGTACCATTAGTAGAGGGGTTGTAGGGCCAAAAAAGCTGTTGGTCCCCCAGGGAGATAGCTAGCACCTTGATCACTCTAGAGGTGAAGTTTTTACATTTTTACAGAGGAGGACTTGAGGACATCTATGGTAAGTAAAAATATACCAATAAATAAATTGGTGGTAGCTTTTTCAGTTTGGGCAGGGAGGGCCACAGATTCAACCCATTTGATAAAATGATCAATACCTACTACATTATATCAATTTTCACCAGTAGTTTGGGGGAAGGGCCAACCACATCTAGGTTTATTGTGTGGAAAGGATGTTGAGGCATGGTAAGTTGGTATTAATACTTGGTATTAAAGCTGGATAGCTTCTTACAGGTCAAACAGACATCCAGGACTTCAATAATGGATTCCATGACTCCCTCCTGTCAAGAGAGTGTCTGTAACTCTCTCATTCCCAGAAAGGTGATGTGGGATGCAAACCCACATTGCTAAGGAACTAGCCATTAGTAGAATGGGAAATAGGGCACCTCAAACGGTGCCTGTGCAAAAGGTACCCCAGGCAAGGGTGTAAAGCGCAACATATAGTACCAGGTAAGTGAGAAACATCACAGCTTGAGTGGACCCCAGAGGGGAGTCCATAATCAAATGTAACTTGGCGCCAGTAGGCTTAGGTGCCTCAATCTGGAGGGGACCTGGGCGGCTCAAGGGAGCACCTGGGATTTGGGTAAATTGTGATAAGAGGTAGTGGCCTACATAGTTGGAGACCTCCCTGAAGAGGTCCACCACCAAGTTCTCCCAAGGAACCATCGATAAAATGTAAAATAATGGGTAAATTTATTTAAGAAAGTTGACCAATGAGGAATGTTGGTCACAAAAAATGTATTTAAAGTGGGTCAGGGAAATTAAGGTTCTGCAGAAGTGCACCCAAGCCTTGACGCTCCAAAAAACAAATGCTTCCATCCATTTTCATAAAATACACTGAAAGTGCCTTCACTCAAGTAATCAATTGAAGCCATATTTTACCTGATCTCAAGATTTCATAACTTGAACGGGATTTGAACCCTTGCTCTCCAATTAACTGAATTGAACCATCTTTGTTTATAATATAAATTGTTTGTTTCAGTGCCTGGGCTGAGATAAGAGGCTGGGCGTTTTGCACCCCATTAGCACCAACCTGGGCATGCTTTGCTTGCACCCAGCGTTGGTCTAAGGTGTGTTTCAGGTCAGGAAGAGCCTGAAGTTTCACCTTTTGGGCCTCCTGTCACCCAGCCTTATCTTTGGCATTATTTTCCACTATTAAGTCATCCAACCATGACATTACCCTCTCTTCCTTCTTGGGCTCCACCCCCCCTCCAGGGGCATTTGCTAAGGAGAAGTTCTTATGTGCTGGTGGCAACTTCATAGCAGCAATGGCTGGCTTAGGCTTAGATCCTGCAGCCTCAAGGAAACAATTATGGAATGATTCGATCAAGTCTTAGGCATGTACACAATCCTGTGCTGGCACCCAACTGTTCTCTGCTGCGCCAAACCCCTTCCAAGATACCAGGTACTCAAGGCATCGCTTAACCTGGCAGGAGGCTACTATTTTCTCCACTTCCCATTCTGGCGCCCCATCCACAAGATAAGCCTTGGGAGCCACAGGTGGAGGGCCCTCAAACAATGTCAATTTTCTTTCATGAAAGACAGAAGATCCAAAACGCGGAGGGAAGATCCAACTGGTGTGAGGCATGATCCACCTTTCTAACTACACGGTAAGGACCAATTCTCTTTGGACCCAGCTTTTTGCATGGCTGCTTGATAGGGATGTTGTGAGCATCAAACATCACGAGATCCCCTTCCTTGTATGCTGGACCAACTCAGCGCAATCCATTGCGTCCTCCTTGTAGACTAGCATAGCTGCCTCCAAACTTGTGGACACCCCCTGATGGACCTTCTTGAGGGTCTTAGCAAAGTCCACCACCGCTTCCACTTTGGAGCCACAGCTGGGCTTCATGTTAAAAGCAGGGTTAAAGCCATGGTTGGCGAAAAAGGGTGAACAACCAATTGATGAATGCAAAGTGTTGTTGTAGCTAAACTGGGCCATGGGAAGGTGAGGAACCCAATCTGAATGGTCTGCGGTGGTGTAACAACACAGAAATTATTCTAAGCACTGGTTTACTCATTCAGTCTGCCCATCTGATTGGGGGTGATAAGCAGTTGAACGGCAGGGGTGAATATGAAGAGTTTTACATAACTCTTCCCAAAAGATGGAGGTGAACTGGGGTCCCCAGTCACTAATGATTTCTTGAGGAACCCCATGAAGCGCAAATACATGGGCGATAAAGAACCTGGCCATTTCAGCAGCAGTTATGGTTGTTCTGCAAGGAATAAAGTGGGCGAACTTTGTAAAGTGGTCCACCACCACCATTATTGCATCATATCCATCTGAAAATGTTAACTCCACAATGAAATCCACTGATAGGGAAGTCCAGGGCCCTTCAGCCCTTTAGACTGGTACCAACAACCCTGCTAAAGGTTGCCTATTGGGTTTCATTTGATTGCAGATCAGGCACTCTTTACAGTACCACCCCACCTGAACAGGCAAGCCCTTCCAATTGTAAGTGCGTCGTATCAACTCCATAGTCTTTGCTTTCCCAGAATGACCAACAGTGATTCCATCATTATGGTCCTGGATGATCTCCAGGCGCAGTGGTCCAGCAGGAACCCATAGGCGCCCTTGAAACCATACCATCTCGTCCTTCATGTGATAACCCCTGGATAAGTCCTCCTGATTCAGGGCGCTCTTAGCGAGAACAACAGTATATTCTGCTGATAACAGCTGAGAAAAAACTACCTTTCTAAACATACTATATTCTGCTGCATTTTCCAGAGGCGTGAGCGCTGGCGTATGTACCCTGGAATTAGGAAGTTGAGACAGAATCATACTCGGTGGAATTATCAACCAGGTGTTGTGAATCTCTACCTCCTTTGGATTGGGAGCCAAAGCAGGGTTGCGGCTTAAAGCATCCGCCAAACCATTCTCCTTGCCCTTGGTGAAATCATAGAAAAATGTAAATAGGGCAAGGGTCTCATGCCAACGGGTCTGACGTGGTGTTAGAACATGTGGAGCACAGTAGTACAACAGAGCTTGGTGGTCTGTGCATACCCAGAATGGTTGGGAGGAGCCATGTAAGTGGTGACGCCAATAAATCAGCGCCTTCACCACTGCTAATAACTCCTTGTCATATACGGCGTAGTTTAACTCATGCAGAGACATTTTCCTAGAAAAATATCCCACTGGATGCTCAGACCCATCTTTACCCACCTGTAACAGGGCAGCCGCAATGGCAAGATTGGAAGCATCTGAGGACACAATGAACTCCTTTGCAGGGTCAACATGGCGAAGGATGGATGTGGATAACAGGGTGCACTTCACCGCTTGAAAAGCATCCTCCAAAACAGGGGACCACTGAAGCACCTTGGCACCGCTGGCCTTATATAAGGGTGCTGCCACCTCAAAGAGATTGGGTGTGAACTTCTTGAGGAACGTACACGTCCCCAAAAAGCTCCTCAATTCCTTGACTGAGGTGGGTGTAGGCCACTCACAAATAGCCTTCTCCTTATCTGGAGTTATCATATGGCCCTGGTCAAAAACGACATTGCCCAGAAAAGTAACCTAAGACTTGAAGAATTCGCATTTACTAATCTTGAGGGTAAGGCAAGCGGCCCTCAATCTCTCCACCACTTGTCAAAGGTGTACTGCATGTGACTCCTGATCAGGGGAAAACACCAGGATGTCATCCATGTAGGCAACCGCGCATACCCCCAACAAGTCCCCCAACACAACATCAATGCGGCGTTGAAAGATGGCAGGGGCATTCTTAAGCCCAAAGGGCATAACCCAGAACTGGAAAATCCCCTTTCTAGTGCGGAATGCAGTTAACCACTCCTGGCCCTTCTTTATACGGATTTGATTGAATGCATTGAGGCAGTCCAACTTGGAGAAAACTTTTACCTTTTCCACATAACGTGCAATCTGGGAATCTAAAGGAATGGGATGGAGGTCAGGTACAGTCACATTGTTTAAATTTCCATAATTGACACATGGACGTAAAGTTCCATCAGCCTTCTCCACAAAGAGAAGTGGGGAGCAAACAGGGGAGGTACGCTGAAAGATGGCACCTTTGGCCAACTGCTCCTTCACCCATACATCTAAAACCTCTTCCTCTTGGACAGTCAATGGGTATATGGGGGAAGAAATACGCACCAGATCCACAGTAAGTTTAAATTAACAATCAAACTCAGAGAAGTTCTGATAGCATACTAGCTGAAGCTGCATCAAAAGGAGATGCCAACTCCTCCAAACAGGAAGGTAAGGAAAGTCCCACGGTGGGCTTCAGCAAAGGGGCAAGATAAGGATTGGAAACATTGGGCCAGTGGGGTAATTTGCCTTGGACGTTATCCTCAGACAAAGGAACAATCAACTGGTGACCATTTATCAAAGATAAGGATAGTGTGTTTTCTTTCAAATTAGTCCTGACGTCAAACTTCCACCACTCAACACCCAAAATAATGGGGAACAAGAGGTTTCTGATAGCTTAGAACTGGTCAGACATTAGATAGGAATCCACTTGGAAATTGACTAACCCCATGACGTTCAGTGTGGGGATACCTTGAGAAGCCCCACCTCTAACCATACCACCTGGTGAGTAACTCAACTCAAGGTAGTCAGCAAGATTTTGGTCAATAAAATTATTTGAGGCACCAGTATTCACCAAAATAGTTGTGCTGAACTTTCCATAAGAGGATGTAAGGGTAGCAGTCAACAAGAAGTATCCAGAATGGGATTTATTCAAAGCAGAAAAAGCCACCATCTCACCAGAAAATTCTTCCTCTGGCTTGAACAAGCCATCAGGGTATGTTTTGGAATCATAGAAGGGGGAGGGATAGTGGGCCACTCTTACCACTGAGGCCACATATCCCACCACACCTTCTGCAGGTGCATATACCTCTTTATATTTATAACAAAGTTCCTTTTCCACTTCCTGAGAACCCCTAATCATGATAGGGGTCAAATGAGGGTTCTCGGGAGTAATTTGATATACCAAAATAGAGTCCTCCTCCAGATCGTATGAGCATATAAACGGCTCATTTTGGGATAAATTGCTCACGTTATAAAACGCGTTTTCAGGCTCTAACAAACCCACACTCATTATGGGGGTTTGGTGTGCATCGATATCCAGGGCCATCACCCCCACGCCCAAAACCAATGCACCGGCATGCACCTCAGAAATATGTTGGGGAGAAAAAATGATAACGGAATCCTTTTTTTGGTTAAATTTGGGTTCAGACCCTCCAATGCTCCTAATTTCCACTGAGGTGGGGAGGAAATCAGTGGGAAGCATCTCACAATTCAAGGAAATATCACTAGTTAAGGACGCAATATTTATAGGGGTGACCACGGGTGACATCATTGTGGCAGAATCATCTGAAACCTTTACTTCATTCTCAGGGCTAGACCCCTGTACAATCCAAATTTAGAAGAAGTTGAAGGATTAGAAGGATAAGATTCCCCCATTTTAAGAGGCGCGCATAATTTTTTGGCATCCATACTTATATGATTTGATCCGATGATGGCCAAATTACCTGGCCCCTTCTGGGTTTAGGTGGGGAAACTACCCCAAAGGGTTTTGACAAGATGATCAAAGTTGGAAGGGGGCGACTGCCAAATTGGGGAGTTTTGCATTGATATGTCCAAGGTCAAACAGAGAAATGACATTTTAACCTCATTGGTTAATGACAAAACCTGGGCTTTTTTGCAGAATTCACTTAAGTATGCTTTCATAGGCCAACCCTCTTGACGCAGAGAAAAGAACTCAAAGAAGAAATGGAGGTATGCTTCATCAGGTCAATTATGCTCCAGGACCTGTTCCAAACCCTCCATAGTTTGCCACAAGAGTGGCTGGGTGCGGAATACCACAAAAACCCAGTCACCTGCATTGGGAGACAACTGGGACAACAGATCCATTCCTTGCAAAAGCAGACATGAACTAGACAAATTATTTTTACCTAATGAGGGTTTAGGCTCAAGGGATGCTAGGGCTTGTTGAATTTCTGAGTAAATCTTGTGAGAAAGGTGGGAAATCATGACCTCAGGATTGCGAAAAGTCTGAGACCACCAGGTACGAGCAGGAAGGGTGGGCACTTCCTAATTGGTAGTTGCAAGAATAATGTTGAGATGCACCAATACAAAACCAAATGAGAAAACTGTGGTGAGCACCATCGTGGCAGTGACAAATGGCCAGCGCACCCAATTTACTAATAATGAAAGTCCCACATGGATAATTCTCATGCACATATAATAAAATGGTTGGTCAACTAATTTCAAGAGAGTGTCTGTAACTCTCTCGTTCCCAGCAAGGTGATGTGGGATGCAAACCACATTGCTAGGGAACTAGCCAATAGGAGAATGGGAAATAAGGCACCTCAAATGGTGCCTGTGCAAAAGGTACCCCAGGCAAGGGTGTAAAGCGCAACATATAGTACCAGGTAAGTGAGAAACATCACAGCTTGAGTGGACCCCAGAGGGGAGTCCATAATCAAATGTAACTTGGCGCCAGTAGGCTTGGGTGCCTCGATCTGGAGGGGACCTGGGCGGCCCAAGGGAGCACCTGATATTTGGGTAAATTGTGATAAGAGGTAGTGGCCCACATAGTTGGAGACCTCCCTGAAGAGGTCCACCACCAAGTTCGCCCAAGGAACCATTGATAAAATGTAAAATAACGGGTAAATTTATTTAAGAAAGTTGACCAATGAGGAATGTTGGTCATAAAAAATGTATTTAAAGTGGGTCAGGGAAATTAAGGTCTGCGGAAGTGCGCCCAAGCCTTGACGCTCCAATAAACAAATGCTTCCATCCATTTTCATAAAATACACTGAAAGTGCCTTCACTCAAGTAATCAATTGAAGCCATATTTTACCTGATCTCAAGATTTCATAACTCAAATGGGATTCGAACCCTTGCTCTCCAATTAACTGAATTGAACCCTCTTCATTTGTAATGTAAATTGTTCATTTCAGTGCCTAGGCTGAGATAAGAGGCTGGGCGTTTTGCACCCCATTAGTACCAACCTGGGCATGCTTTGCTTGCACCCAGCGTTGGTCTAAGGTGTGTTTCAGGTCAGGAAGAGCCTGAAGTTTCACCTTCTGGGCCTCCTTTCGCCCAGTCTTATCTTTGGCATTAGTTTCCACTATTAAGTCATCCAACCATGACAACCCCAGTAATACCATTCTTTAATCCACTAATAGGCTTTCCATAATCTGTTATGCCCTAGAATAGCATGATAATCCAAGATTACAGGTACTCAGTCTGACAGTCAGAGGTAGGTCAACCAGGTTGCCCCTACTTTTTGAATAACTTCCCACTCCCCACCTTAGTTTTGCAGAAGTGCTGAGCTAGAATCTTTTGTACAGATTCATTTTCATAAGCACAAGCATCTGTGGTCATTAGGAGGTAATGTAACCTCTCAGCTTCACTATTGTCTAAGTGAAGGACAGGCAGCTGTATCAACCCATTGGCATTCATGTGGTGAGTTCCAGCTTGAGGCTAAATTGTCATATCATAATTTTAAAGCTTTAAGACCCAATGAGCCAACCGTTCAGTGGAATTCTTCGTATTTTGCAACCACTTCAAGAAGACATGGTCAGTAATCACTTTTAAGGAAGTCCCATATAGGAAAGGATGGTTGTGTTTCACAGTGAGCTGACAGTGAGGCACTCCTTCTCAGTGACACTGTAGTTGCGTTAAGCTTTTGAGAGCATCTTGCTAAAGTAGGACACAGAATGATAGACACCATGATTATCCAAGTGAGCCATAATAGCGTCAAAGGCATAGTCAGAGGTATCAGTAAACAGCATGAAGGGTTGCTATATCAGGGTGGCAAAGGATAGGCCTTTGTTGCAATAGCTCCTTCAGGGTCTCAGACATGGCCTTTTTTTCAGCACCACAATGGAAAGGAATGTTTTTGGACAAGAGGCATATGAGTGGCTCACTGAGCTGGATGAATTTTGGGATAAATTGATGGTACACCCCATCATGCCAAGGAACACCTGGATATTGTGAAGGGTTTTAGGTGCACGCATCTTGGATATAGCTTTGATATTATCTTGGTGAGGCTTAATCTCATCTTGTGTAATGATGTGTTTAAGGAAATCCAATTACTTCTAAAAAACATTTGAAGGGCTTCAGCTTAATGGTAGATGCCCAAAAGCATTGAAAACTTCCTTTAGGTGCGTGAGATGCTCATTGAAAGTTTTAGAGAGTGAAGGTGATATTGTCAAGATAGGCAATTACACAACTCAGCTTAAAATCTTAAAAAAAGGATCCATGGCTTGCTGAAATATGGCAGGCGCATTGCACAATTTCTGGGGTAGCTGAATGGGTTGAAATAAGCTCTCACTGCAGATAAGAGCAAATTTCTCCTGGTCTTGTAGAGAAAGGTCCATTTTCCAGTATCCACTAGCCAATTCCAAAGTGGAAAAAACTTTTAAGCCAGAGAGTTGAGACAGAGCGTCATAAATATGGGGGATAGGGTAACTATCCTTTTTCAAAAGATTATTTAATTTGAGGTAGACCATCACTACCCAAAAAACTCTATTTTTTCTTCTTTATAAGCAGTAGCAGAGATGACCAAGAGCTTTGAGAGGGCATCAGCAACCCCACGTCTGGTAACTGTTTAAGATTCATCCTCATCTGGAGCTCCTCAACTTTTAATATATATAAGATTTGGATTGGATAGGGCGGGCATCACTAACATCAATGGTGTGGTTCCAATCCTTCATGTGCCCATAATCAGTATCAAATTTGGAAAAGATGTCACTATAGGACCCCAGTAAAGTGTGGACTTTTCAAGCTCAGCGTGGGTTAAATAATTGGAAATTTGAACGTGAGGCAAAGTGCATACTAACTGATCAGCAGGTAAGCTCATTTCTAACATAGACCTAATACAATGGACTTGCCAGATATCCTTAATTGAAACCAGCAGGCCTTTTCCAAACTCCAGATGCTTCTTTAGGACCATGTCCTTATTGGTAAGATTCCCCAGCAGGAGATTGATAGGTCGTTGGTAAGCTGTGTCTAATACACCTGGCAACACTTGAGGCTCTAAAGGGCTTATCCCATCAATACTTGTGATGTGAAATAGCATTTGTGGGGGATCTGCAAGGTAATCTTAGTGTCAATCACCTTCTGTTCATCTGCTTTAACTACTATCTCCTCAGAAGCATAAAAGGGGATACCCTCTAGCGCGTCCACTGATTTAGGTAACTTCTTTTTATTTTGCCCCGCTTTAGTATAATGCAGAGATAAGGAGGAGGAATAATACTCAATTTAGCAATTGTACTCTTTTTTATTGAACTCATTGTTAGTTAGCACTAAGGGGACTTCATAATTAAGCAGGGAGAGATAGCCCTGCTTCAGGTTAATGATCTTATCACACTCGAGCATAAATTGAGTCCCAATGAGCAGGTCATGAGTGGTACTAGCTAAAGCCACCACTGGGCTGATAGGATAAACTTCCCAAATTGGATGTGGAGAGAGGATTATGCCCCAATGGCGCAAATGTTGTTGGGACTGGTAGTCCCAAACCCTTGGGTATATTATAGGTCAGAGGCCATCTTGATCTTCTTAATTAGTCCTAAAAAAACAACATTCACTGGAGAGCCAGTGTCAAGAATAGCCAGGACCCATACCCCGTTGATGACGAGCTCCACCTTGATTAGGGTCCCCCAAGGTTAGAGGATTGAGCTAGAACTTCCTTAATATGGAAAGTGGACGCAAGTCTATGAGCATTGTCAGGGTATTTATCTTTTAATGGATTGTATCATGTGGACTTACTGAGTAGATCAAAATAGCGTGGCAATGACCTGTTCAGCATCACTGGAAGAATCAATAACCTCACTACACCCCAGCACTTGACGGAGATAGGTTTGATGGGCATTGTGGTCATGTCAACTCTTTCAGGGTTCAATTGGTCTGGTATTTCCACTTCACTTGAGGCTCCTATTACATAATGGCCAACGCCTTTGTAATCCCATTAGATTAGTCATCAGAGGGATTCTCTATGCGCCTCAGAGGTCCAATAGAAGGGGAGTGGTAGACGGGCCTTTCTGAATCACAGGAGTTGTCTTTTTGGGGCTCACCTACCCTTTTGACCTTTGACAAAAATTGGAAGAGCTTCAGCAACTTTTGTCTGCTCTTTGTAAGAAGGTTTCAGTATGCGCGCAGCCAGAGAAGAGGCTATAGAAGTTATGGACTGCGGCTTGGAAGGACGTGGAGATGGAGCCATGGTGATGAGCCCCTTAGAGGCGAGCGTGGCCTGATAAGATCTCAACCAACTGCACAGGATGTACTGGAGGTGCAACTGATATATTATAACCTGACCCTATCACTAATGGTGAATTCTTGCCAACCTCATGTGGTGGGAAGTGTCTTTTTTAAGTAGCCTTACTGGCGCAGGCTTTGGGGTGGCAACAAGCACAGGAGAGGCTAAGGGTTTTGGTGTGGAATCCTTCTGCCAGGCTACATTGGTTAGATACTCAATGATTAAGGCTTGTGGGTTCAACCCCACTCTTTGGGGGGTCACAACTTACAAAGATCTGCAACCCCCAATAAAGCCTCCTTTACATCAAGTATGCACTGAAAATACCGTTTAATTGAGATAACATGCCTTGCTAACAAAGGGCGAGAAGTTGACCTCACAGAGAATGGCAGCAATGGCATCATCATGAGGTACCATTTTTGCGAGTAGCAGGGGCTGATATTCATTATAAAACTGATCAACTAATGAAGCAACTGATTCTCCCACCTTCAGGACAAAGCGCATGAAGTCCTTTTTTATTCTCTTTAGAGTCTGCAGGGAGCTGAACTAATTCATAAGCATCTCTAACCTTTGCCTAGGTATTAAGGATGTCCATGTATGAAACCACTACCTCTTAGGGTCGTTTTACTTAAAAAGGGAAGCATGTTATTGGTTTTGTGATGGTCAGCTATGCCTTCCATAGATAAGTTACAAATGAAGAGGAATGAGACAATGCTATCCTCACCTGGGGCAAAATTGTCACAGAAAAGGGTTCTTGATGTGAAAGGGTGAAATGCTGTTCAACTGTTTTAAGTCAGGACAGAGCACTAGCTAGCCGCTCTTCCAACGTGGCTATCCTCAGTTCCATGGCAGCGGGGAGGCTAGAAGGGCTAATCCCCATAACAGCCTCCATTTTAAGAAAGTTTGTGACATACATGCCCCTGTAGTGAGCACCACTTGTTGGATTTTAGGCGTTTATTATGCTCACTGGTGCATTTTACATCTAATTTCCAACAATATTTCCGCAGAAGAAGTAATATTCTCTACTAATGGAATAATTGACTCAGGGAAAGTTGAACACCACTTATAACTAAAACTAATACCTTTTGAATTAAATTAAAAAGTTTAGTTTTTATAAGTTTTTTAAATTGTGGCGAGGGGATAAAAAGTGAACCTTAAATACAATCTCACTGCTTAGTATTTAATTGTGTTGCGTATCAAAGTTTGGCTCAGGCTAGGAATGTATAAATTAGGGAATATGGGGAGCTGACCTATTGGAGCTCTTGAGTCTCACTTTGCTTCAATTGAACGGCCAATGGAGGGTCAATACTGGGTAGAACTAGTGGTTAGGCAAAGATTTAATGTATTTAATCAATCAATGGACGGGAAAATATTTGCACCTTGTGGGACCCCCTCCTCCCTATAAAAGGGGGTGGTCTCAGCCTAGGTGTGCGAAGTAAACTGAAGTGGCCCAGGAAGGAACCTTGGACAGACTCCCCTGATTCTACCATACGATCAGTGCAATCTGACTGCCCAAACTCATGATATTTGCCCAAGAAGTATTAACAAAAAGTGTTTCCCCAATTTGAGGGGTTCTACCAGGAATTGACCAGAGTCTTTTGGCAGAAAATATCTTATTGATTTCTGAATCCCTCTTATTAATATATTGGACTTGTAATTGTCTGATAATGATGACACAAATCAGATCTGAACCAAATGGTTACTCTACAATAGACTTGACTTGGTTTAGAATAAGATCAAGAAAACTTTTCCCAAAAATCTGAATATAAAAATGCCATATCTCAAATATAAGAAGATATCAGATAAAAAGATATCCAAATCAGAGTACTTTATTAAAATAAAGAATCTGGCTGATTATAAGTGACAAGTGGCAATCAAGTTCCTACATCTATAATTATCACATTGTTATCCTCTACCAGAAATTAAGCCATTTGCTTCTCAATATCACTCTAGGGCTTAACTGGAACTAGGAGTAAGTAAAAACATAATAAGTGTAAGGCAATATTAGCACAGTAATTGAGATATTAATTTTATTGGCATTAGTTTCCAGAAATTAATAAATAAATGTGATTATTGACATAGATATAATCAATTAATTAGATTGTTTGGTTAAGCCAGAGCTTCCAAAATTATGTCCAAAAAGTGCATCAAAAAGCCACGTGATTTTTGTTTACATTAAGAGTTATTTAGTGATAAACCATCTTGGTGTAACAGTTCTTTGAAATATAGCTAAAGTTCAGAAATAGGCCAAATCTGTAAACTAGCAGAGAGGTCAATGAATACAAAAGAATGAAGTGAAATAGACTATTTTATAGAGTTAAAGAGTGTCAAAATCTATAGGATATGTGGGGACTTGATGCCTAGGTGACCTCCATAGCCCAACAATGATCAGGAGCTTTCACAGCCTTGTAAGATTGAACGCCTGTTTGACGCCTTCATCATTCTGCATTGTACTTGTGAAAGCAATGATGGGTCACGCCTATCAAGGTTTGAGAAGCAGAGGTGCTGTTGCAATTTGGTCTGACCAACCATTCATTTCTTTTATTTTAGTTAACTTGTATTTTATACTAAGGTTTTGATCTCTTTGGCCTTGACGCTGATATTAATCTGATGAATTAATTTACAATGGATTGCTATGATGTCACTGTTTATTTGTTTAATTATTTTATATTGTATTATCTTGCTCATGTGCCAAAATTTTTGTATGTAGCTAATAATCAATAGGATTAATTTACTATCAATTCATTTTGGGCCATGACAAATATAGCAACTGAGTATAAAATCCTTATCACCCCACTGGCAATATCCCCCAAATCTTTGGATACAATTTACAACTCTGGAAAGCCTCATAAATTGACTCCCCTTTATTATTATATTTTCTCTCTTTCCCCACCAGTGTAAAATAATTGTCAAGAATTTTCCCCAAAGCCAAGCCAATAATGTCTACCATTTTCCAGAATTTTGTGTGTTGCTTGGTAATCTACTGTGTAGCTTATTATGATGAGAATGAAAAATTAAAGTTTTCTTTTTTCATCTAGTTTGTTTTAAGCTGCTTAAAATGATAATCTTTGATAATACATTAGTTATTCTCTGTTTTTAGTGCTATTGTCTAAACGCTGTTTCCTCTAGTTTATTATAAAAAAGTAGTCAGCCTGTGCAGTTGTAGTCAATCCCTGGCACCAATTGCAAAAGGTGCAATTACAGGAGGTATTTGTCATGAGAGTGTCCATAACGCACATTCCTAGAGTGGTGGCGAAGAAGGCGCTACTTTACAACCCAGGAACAACCTTCTACCAATAGAGGGAACAGAACACTGAAAAGAAGAATGGTTTTTAAGGGTCCAGGGTGAGGGTAGACTAAACTAATTTTTCAGGACCTCCTAGAGGTTGGCAAAGAGCACAAAGTATATATTATATTTAAAGTATAGCAAATGTGGTTGATTGTAACCAGGTCAACCAACAAAGAAGTTTGATTGCAAAATATTAGTAATAGACAATTAGGGGGAATTATCCACTGGATGAAACACTGTTACCAATCGAACCAGTAAGTGCAACTTTCTATCCATCATCATACTGTAGATTGAAAGCTCACACTTTCATGATTGAATGGTAATTAATTTTCCCTGTTATAGTAACATTATGATTTGAACAGGTCTCAAAGTCCCAATCTCCCACTAAACGCAAAGTTTTGCCATAATTTTACAAATAGCTGGTATGATTAACACCACAGAAGTAAATCTCATTTGACCATCACACGCACCCCCAGAACCAACTTGGGCATATCTTGCCTTTGCCCAGAGTTGGTCCAGGGTGTGCTTCAGGTCAGGAAGGCCCTTCAACTTGTCCCTTTGGACAATTCACACCCAGACTTAACTTAACAATCTATCCCCTCAATGATGTCATTTAACCATGACATCATCTCAATTAATTCTCATGCGCATGTTGCTTATTGATTAAAATTTCCATTGGTGCCTTAAAGGATAGGTTTTGATTGTAATGGCTCAAGAGTTGACTTATTGATGCTCAATTCAGGAGTAGGGGTATTGACTCACTCATCATCTCAAATCCTGTCAATGACCTCCTCAAGATCCTTTCAGAGGAAGTATAGGGCCGTAGGAATTGACATGTACCTTGTTCACTAGTGCCAATTGATTGATGTTGGCAATGGACTACTCAGAGTTCACCTTATGAATGACCTTGTCAGGTCCAGACCAAAGAATGATAAGCTTGTTCTATCAACCTCTAGGTTGGTGGTGTTAATGGGAAACTAGGTCACTAATTAGCAAATGGGTAAGGAAGGTCAGCTGACAATAATCGTGATGTCTCCCTTTCTGTGGTGGTGACAATGCCTTATGTGTGGCTAAGGCTTTAAAAACAACTCCATCAAGTAAGGCCCTCATGGTCAAAATTGAGTTCTAAGGCACGGAGATATGGATTATGGGCTGAACTATACTTGGTAATTGAGGAGCATACCCATATAGGGCTCCAAAGTGGGACATCTTGATGATTTAATGGTAGCTTATTTGGTAAGCGAGTAAGGCTCTAGGTAGGTAGTAGTTTCAGCATATAGGGTTGGAGGCGGCCATCTTCTGCAAAGCAAGAGATGAGGGCCCCAATAGCATGTTACACTACCCCATTTTGTTGAATGATTATAGGGGGTGGTGAAACTTTGGTTAGTTCCAAAAAGTATATTTTAGTTCTTGAGCTACCTGCGAGGTGAAATTTAGCCCATTGTCCAAAAGTAAAGTGTGTGGGAATCCATTATGGGTGAAAACAGATCAATAAGGAATAGGGCCATGGCTTTCATGGTGGCAGTGTGAACAATAATCACTTCAACCCATTTTGTCAAATGATTATAGCTGATATGATATATCTATATCCATGTAACCCAGTGGGAAGAGGGCCCACCACATTGATGCTGACGACATTAAAGGGGCTTGATGAAGCCATGACTGAATGTTATACTGAGGACTAGCCAGTCTTAGGCCTGACAAGTCATACAAGGCTCTAAAACTTCCTGGATGGTCTCAACCATCTGATCCTAATAGCATAATTTCTTTAATCATTTGTAAATCTTTTTCACTGCCCCCTGAACCACAATCAAGTGTTTTCTAAGAATGACATCAGTTAGGAAAAAGGGTGAATATACAGGAGCTATTATTTGTTGATTTTCTTATATACCATTCCCTCTTTGATTTGGGTGTCTTGGGTCGTCTTTCAGAGATCAGCTTAGATCTCAGGAGTCTCCAAATTCCATCATTCAGGACGTCCAATAATATTATACAGTTAGTCTTTCTCTGGGTCAGGCAGCGAGTACTGGCATCCTTAAGAGACCATCAGCATTCTAATGAATTGCTCTTGTGCGATGGACTTTAGTGAAATATAGTTCTGCAGCCTTACGGCTCATCTTGCTAGATGGCTGTATGAGTCCTTCATCTGATGCAACCATCAGAGCAATGAATGGAAATTGATGACAGTGAAATGGGTGTCATAAGTTGTGCCAGAAATGCTTGATCACCAATAAACAGGTAGGCATTTGCACTTAGTAATGCTTTAATTCCATTCAGCCTTGCTCAGGGTCTCGCCAAAATAAGCCACTGAATTCTTGATATGATCTTCATCATGCTGAGATAAATTGGCCCCAACAGCAGCATCACTAGCATCAGTGATAACAAAAAGTGTCAGTTGAAGCGTAGATGAACTAAAATAGGTTTAGCACAAAGAGAGATCTGCAACTCATTAAATGCCTTTTCCTGTTTGGGCCACACTTAAAAAGGCACATTCTTTTGTAGGAGGTAGACCAGGGGCTTGGATAAATTAGCAAACTGAGTAATGAATTGACAGTAATAGCCCACCATGCTAGGAATAATTGAATATCCCCAAGGCTCTGAGGGCGTGACATCTTCTTAATGGTGTCAACTTTATCCAGGATGGGCTGGATACCTTCTTTTGAGACTTAGCTTCCAAGGAACTCCATTTCATATAAGAAAAACAAGAATTTTAAAAAAGCTTAATCTTTAATGAGGCCTTTCTAAAATGGTTAAGTCTTCTTGGAGGTGTTCCACATTCCCGTCAAAGTTTTATGATAAGATAGTGATATCATCAAGATACATAAGGACAAAGGATAGTTTATTATGAATATTCTGTCCATGGAACATTGAAAGGTGGCGGGTGCGTTGTAAAGACCCTGAGGCATCCTTGTTGGCTCAAATATACTTCACTGGCTATTAGTGTCATTTGGATTGATCTTTGGGGTGAGCTCTACTTTTCCAATATCCTGTAGCAAGATCCATAGCAGAAAAGTGTTGCAACCTGGAAAGCAAGAAGAGGGAGTCATCAATCCTGGGTAAGAGATAACTGTCTTTCTTAGTAATGGATTTATGCCATCGATAGTCCATCACCATATGATGGCTGCCATCCTTCTTCCAAACTAAAAGGAGAAGGAGGCCCAAAGACTATGTGAAGGCAACATTAGCACAGCTTATAGTATTTTCTTGAGATCAACAGCCACCTGAGCTTCTTCAACTTTACTTTTTTAGTAGAAATGGACCCAATGGGGTGGTGAGCGCCCCCAGTCTTTACTTGATGCAAAACGCCATTCATTTTCCCATAATCATAGGTAGAGGTTGAAATGAGATCCAAGGATTCCTTCAATAAAGTCTTAACCTGTCTCTGTTGCTCACTATTGAGCTCCTGTCCAATGGAGGTGTTGACTAAGGCTACTGATGGGGGTGTTTCTAACACAAAATTCTATAAAGCTTTCAAAGCTACAGACATCATTGATGGCCTCACAGAAAGGAGGTGAACATAAGTAGCTGGAGTACTAGGACTCACTATCCTAGGTTTGTCAGCGAGGTTAGCCAATGACACCAATATGGGTCCAGTGTAGGCAGGATCTAAAGTTTTCTGAGAAGGTCAGGACCTCCTTAATATATGATTTATACAGGCCTCAGATTTCAAGCAGTTGTCCAGAGGGTTGTTGAAATGGACCCAGGCGTTGACAATAACCTGGGACTTTGGTGATAAGTGGTCGTCCTATGCAGGTAAATTGGAATGTCTTCTTGGCCATCTATCACAGGAGGGGAATCCTCATGTGAGGACACCTTACATGATACTAAAGACAGTAGATTCAGCCTTCACTCTCCAGTAGGTAAGCCCAAGCTTTGAAATCCATCTTGTTATCATGAGATTTTGAAAACCAGAGAACCTGATGTCCTATTAGGGATAAGAATCCCTCATTAATGCTATCTATGGCAGAGTAGTCATGGAGAAACTGAGTTCCTAGGAGTAGGTCATAGCTTGAGTTATCTAATGCATGGCAGAGGTATTCACAGTAAGATTCCTTAATAAATGGCAGAGAATAATAGTCACAATGGACCAAGTAAGATGTAGACTAGCCGTTTCAAATTCCATTTAATGTGGATTTTTTGGAGAGATTTAATGCACTTTTTTTAATTTTGATGAAATGACATTTACAGGAGAGCCACTGTCAATGATAGTGTGGACAGGGATCTTATGTACTTAAACGGCAATGTGTGCAATTAAACTATTAAACTGCGGAGGTAGCGTGAGTAACATAGGAGATTCATCAGAATAAGAGTAAGCAGTATTAGGTTCTTTATTATCAATGGTTACTAAATCTTCTTCTGGTATGAGAACCTCATACTAATTAGAGTTTACTAATTGTTCTGGAGGCGGTTCAGGGATGTCAGTATGCAGTGCTTCATCACTCATGATGATGGCCATTTTTCTAGCCTCCTCAGAAAGCCTTTTCCAAAAAGTCATGGCGTTGTAATAGAACCCATTGCAGTAGGAGCATTGATGTCTGGGATTCTTCTGGTTTTTGACAACGTGTACCTGAGAATGGCTGGAGGAAATGGATGAGGTAGATTTGGGGTGCAAGGTATACGTAGATACCTTTATAGTGTTTCATTAATTTCCTAAATGCAAGTAAAACCATTCTTCTGGCTGATCATATGCATTTGAACCTCAGTAAAAGATCCCAACGTGGAGATGACCGCAGTTATGGATCTTTCAAGGTAATAAAATTAGTGGTTGCTAAGGGCTATGCTTGAGCATAGAATAAGCGGGAAAAATCTACCAGGTTTTCTCTTTTGTTCAAATGAATGCCCATGAAGTCCTGCTTCTGATTGACCAAGTTTTGGTTACTTCTATATTCATAGATTAAAGCAAAATGGGCTTGTTCCCAGGTGTGTCATTCCTTTAGATGGGGAGTCATAATCTCCCAAGCAGTGCTATTCAAGAAGGAGTGGATATGATTCACTTTCTGTCAGTTGGTAGCCTCCTTAATAACTATCATAAGCGTATAGGAAGGATGCAATGCTTTCTTGGCTAGGGATAAATTTATCCTTAAAACTAGGATTAAAGGTAGTCACAATAGGAGTGTAAAGAGCATTGACACCAGGAACTGGGGCAGGCTTGGAAATATCAGTTTATGCATAATTGTGAGGGGCCTGTTGATCCAGTCAACACATTAAACCCTAGAAGACCTCTTAGAAGTCTCTTCATCTTAAATTTAGAGAGGTACTCGAGGCTTTGTGAGCAATAGTACTTCTTTAATGCCTTACTTCACAGCGTTGTAGGAGCATCTGGCTCTCAAAGTCTTCAATCATGTTTTGAACACTTGACATTTTTTGCTCAAGCTGGATGATGCGATTATTGGTAAGCTTGGTTAATGCACTGAAATTGCCTATCTCAATTGACAAGGCCTTGACCAAGACCCCTAGGGTTGATAGGGATTACATCCACTAAAAGCTTGTACCCCTGAGCCACATTGCATACTTGATCCTATAAGGCAGTGATGGCTGTTAAAATGTCCTTTTTCCAGGAATTTTCAAGGTTACTAAGAGTAGGCACCATGGGACTGGAAGGTCCTTGAGGACCACGATGACCTTCAGGCCCTTCACTCTCAAAGGTGACATCACAGGAGGCTAACTCCTGGTAGTGCTGCTGGAGGGTCCGCACAAGATCCTTAATTTGGTTGAGGTGTTTATTCCAGGCATCCTCAAAGAGTTGTACATTCTGATGAATCTGGTCCTTAAGGCAGACCAAAATTCCACTATCCAACACTGTGAGTTGGTTAAAAGCCTTATTGATTAGCCAAGAGTTATCAACAATGGCTTCCCAATTGTCATGAATGAAGGATGAGGCAGCGTTATAAAAATAATAATTTTTGAGTGTAGGGTTTGAGTAAGCCTTAGTTGTTGGGAGACTTCATGGTGATGTTCTAATTATTTTCATTAGGTGATGTATGGCTGGGTAGAAGCTTCAGAGCTATTGTTTGGTTCCCAAGGCTAACTATTATAATGGTAGTAGGGATAAGGTATATAGATATCAAATCATAGAAGGCACTGAAAGGCACATGAGTGACTAGAGCGGCCCTCATGGAGTAAATGTCATTTAATAATTGTTGAATGATCTCTTTGAGGGTATCATATTAAAGTTGATCCTGACCATTGTCAACGGATGATAGGGTAAACTAAAAGCTGGCCTGAAACTCTAAGCTTTCAGGCTGCATGGGAGTTACTTCATATTGGCAAGTTTTAATACATCAGGCTATGCTTCTTGACCAATAAGAAGGTTGGCTTCCTTGATTGCCATTATTATCTATTTTAAATGGTAAGCGTTTTCACTTGGACTGCTCAGAACCTCCTGTAAAGTGTACCACTTATCTCATCATAACAGCTCTCTTGACTGAAGCTGATTTTTGAAAACTAGGATCAAAGTTGAAAACTAGTGGAAGTCAATAAAAATCAAAAAATTTGGCAAAATAGACTACTTTAATAGTTAGAAAGTGTAAATTAGAGATATGTGGGGCTTGTTACCTAGGGGACGTCCATGACCCTGTATGATCTGGATCATTTATAGTCTTCTGGATCAATTTTTTGGATAGCACCCTCATTTTTTATGTCATTCTTCTGACTGCAATGGTGGGGTTACGCCTCTTGATGTTTGGGAAGTGGGGATATAATTCCTGAAGGCATTTCCATCAATTTTCATGTGCGTAATGCTTCTTAATAAAAATTCTCATTGAGCATTCAGGGACAGGTTTCATTTGCAATAGCTCGAGAGTCTTCTTATTATGGCTCAATTTGGAATTAAGGATCTCAAATTGATCATTAGCTTACTTCCTGACTGCATCCCTAGCCTTAATGTGACGCAAAAAGACATTCATTTTACCAAATTGTAGGTAGAGGTTGAAAAGAGGTAGAGTTTTCTTCCAGTAATTCCTTTACTTCGCACTGTTGTTCACTAGTAGCTCATTCCCAATAGAGGCGTTGACTAGAGCTACGATGGGTATTTCTAACTCAAATACCTTAGACTTTTAAAGTTATGGGTGTCTTCTATAGCCTCTACATAAAGGAGACAAAATAAATGGCAGGAGTATTAGGCTTCACTATCATAGATTTGTCAGTGGGGTTAGCCAGTAGCATCAATTTGGATCCAGCATAGGAAGATCTAAAATTCCTGGTTAGGTTAAATCTCCTTGACGGAAAGATTATCCTTGCCTTTTATCTCTAGAAATTTTCCTGAATGATATTTTTATAAAACTAGGTGTCAACAATAACCCAAGACTTTGGCGTTATAGTTCTCAACTTAAAAAAATTAATAGGCATGTCTCTGTGGCCATCTACCACAGGAGGAGATATTCATATATGAGAGCCCCTTACATGAAACTCAAGCTAATTGATACAAATTTTTTTCTAAAAAAGCATTAATGAGCTTTGAACCCCATCTTGCCATCATGAGAGTTTCAAAACTCAATGACATCCAGTGTCCCAGCAGGGATAAAAATTTCCCACATTATAGTGAATTATTAAAGAATAGTCCTATAGAAACTGAGTCACAAGAAGAAGGTTGTAATTTGGGCTGTCTAATGCAAAGGCTGAGGTATTTACAGAAAGCTTTACAAAGCAAATAGGTAGCGAGAAATAGGCCCCAATGGACCAAGTGCATAGCGACCCAGTCATGTCATATTCCATGTGATGTGGCAAGTATGGAGCAATTCTGATGCACTTCATTATTTTGATGAGATAAAATTCTTAGGGGGAACCACTTTTGACAATGATATGGACAGGGACTTTGTGGACTCAAATGCTTACTCATGTAACTAAGCTCCCAAACAGTAGAGGTAGAGTGAGGAACATAGAAAATTGTGACAGTCAAGGCGCTGCCTGACCGCCACATAGCCCCAACCCCCTTAAAGTGGGGATTGGGACTCTTAGTAATAGCAATAATGATAATAGAGTTGTAGGGTTTGAGGGCAAAAACCCTTGAAAATGGCATTCTGATGAAATAGATGCTAACAAATTGAATAAACTTTGGAGTGGAGGTGGCAAGGGCTAACATAAATGGCAATCAGGCCAATCAAAGGCCGCCAACCTGAAATCTGTTAAAATGAGAAATGATGAAAACAACAGCAAAGGGCAGCCCAGCAAATCAGGGGCTGCCAAGCCAAATTAAGCCATAAATGGAAGTAATGAGAGTTGAGGGAGCAGCGGCTGAGTGAATCAGAAGTTGCCAAAAAGTTTCATGACTTATAAGTTAGAAGTTTATGATAAGGTTGAGGCGGAAATGCTGAGCTCTCACTTGTCCCCAATAGACAAAATTAAATGCATAAAAGTTTTAAAGACTGGGGGTACCTAACAAATGGTCTATAATGGGCCTAGATGGGAATATTAGGGGCTGAGATTCTCGAAATAGGCCCACAGATAACCTGCCAACTGTGGACTCTGGTGGGAACAAATTCCCCATATCCCCCACTTTGTAACATAAATACAACCTGACAAAGGTTTTTTTGACAACTTCATCTTCCAATATATTAAATAAAAATCTCAAAAGCGGAAATAAAATTTTAAAATCTTGAAATATTTTGTTCAGATTTTGGAGAAAATCCCTGGACTTTGAGCAACAAATGGACCATTCCTCAGACTTTGACAGAGCAGTCACATCTCTGTACGCTCTCTTAGGCAGACAGACTGTTCTCCTCAGTGTTAGCATCGTCCTAACCATATTTCAAGGGTATATCAATAATCACTCATCAATCCAACAAATGATGGACCTGACCACAGCTGCACTCTCATGTTTGTGGGCCCTCATTTGGGCCCTCTTGACCAACTGTTTTGTTGCAATGTGGAAGGACCCCGTTTGTCACAAAAATCATCAGAAGAAGAGTAAGCGGTATCAGGTTCTTTATTACCAACAGGTACCAAATCAGATTTCTCTGATATTAGAACATTAGATTAAGTAGATGTTGCTAGACATTTTTAGGCGGTACAGGAAGTCAATATGAAGTGCCTCATCCTTCATGCTGACTACCCTTTTCCCGCCTCCTTAATGAGTCTCTTTTATCAAGTCTTGGCGCTATGATGGAATCCATTGCAGTAGGAGCATCAAGGTCTGGGATTCTTCTGGTTCTCAACAATGTGGACATGATAATGGCTGGAAGAGATAGATGCAGAGACTTGTCATGCAAGGTAGATACAGGGAATTCATTAAGATTTTCTAATACCCCATATGCAGGTGAAGCTGTTCTTCTGGCTGATCGTGTGCATTTGGACCTCAGGATAAGAGCTTAACAGCGAGATGACTGCTTTTATGGCGTCGTCCAAGGTGTTGCATTTAGTGGTTACCAAAAGTTAAGCTTGGGCATAGAATCTACTGAAAAACTTCCAAGGATTTCTCTTTTGTTCAAACAGATGCTTATGAACGCCTCTTCTGATTGGCCTAGGTTTTGTTGCTTCTAAATTCCTAGATTAGTGTGGTACAGACTTATTCCCAGGTGTGGCACTCCTTTATAAATGGGAGGTTACAATATCCCAGGCGGTGCTATTCAAACAGGAGCGTATATACTTTACCTTCTGATGGTCAGTGTCCTATTCCACCGAGCTCTCATAAGCAACCAGAAAAGAAACAATGATCTTCTGCCCTGGAGTTAATTTCTCCTTGAAACTAGGCTTAAGTTTAATCACAAGAGGGGTGAAAGGAGTATTTGTTAGATTTTGGCGGTTAACTCAAATAGTTAACTCTTTGAGAAAAACATCAATGCTGATAGATTAACCCATTGATGGATCTCCTGATAACTACCAATTTATCAGCATAGTCTGATAGGTTAACTCATCAAGACCTCCTTAATTAGGTTGCCTTCTTCCTGATCATCAGTGCTAATAATAGCTACAAAATTTTTTTATGACTATTTAAGAGGCCACTTGAGTCAAAGTGATCTTGCGGCATTAACTTATATGCACCTCTTTAATTAGTGCACCAATATAAATGCAATAGCGGAACTTTGGGTTTAATAATATAAGATTAATTTAATAATTCACTTAAATATGGATTGCCTGAATGGGCATATTAGTACTATGAGAGAAATGCCAACTTCTCAAATTAGGGTATGTCATGTTTATATTTGTTTATCTTTTTAATTCCTTCTAATGTTATTCATCAATATATGAGATAGCTCCAATAAGACAGTTTTGGGGTTGATTCTGCGTTGATTAAGTGTCAAACTTCACCCAAAATTCTCTCAATTATGAGAATAAAATTGCCATTAATCGGTCTGATACAATTGTCATTTAGTTAATTCATGGGTTGAAACGACTTGTGGGTTTTATTAATAGCTTTTGCCATGACCTGCAGAGGATTGGCATACTATGAATGAACTCATCAAATAGGTAGTTCAGCTAGGAGATGCCCAAGAGGTATATAATACTGGTGCCTGGCTGATTAATAAAATGTCTTTTAACTATTGGTCATAAAAACTAAATTTGTTATAGATTATTAATCGTTTATCATCTATTATATGTCTGTTGTTCATACCTGCTATCTATTGTCTATATCAGATAAGTAGTGTGTGTAAATACTTCCCAAAGAGAAAAACTCAGCTATATACCTACCAGAGAAGTAGTCCTAATTCTCTAGAAGCATTTATTATTCTGATTACAAAGAAAGAAGGTCTTGTACTTTTTTTAGCCAGTAAACTTAAAAGCGGTGAGTGTACCAGAATTCTTTGGTTTTCTATTGGGGATTATTGGAGTATCTAATTTATAAATTTCTTAGCAGTAGTTTTATTTATAAAGAAATCTTTTATCCTTGATACCCCTTGTTAAGCCAATTAACTTGCACCATCATCTAAAATTTAACATTTTTTACTAAACTTCAATACTACATAACATGGACAAACAGCTTTCAATGTTCTCTTAAAATACAGTGACAATGAGATGGAAACTTGCATTGTTCATTACATTTAACATTTTTTTCATTTAATTATCCTGAAACGAGGAAGGAACTTATTATTAATTAGAATTAATAACTGGAACAGGACCAACTATACCCTTTGATAAGGCCAAGTTTACCTAGGCCAATACTCAAGACTTGATGAAACCCTATTTTGAGGCTACCAGCTAAGCTCTTCAGCAGTTAACATGAGCTTTGGGCTTTTTATGATATGAAAGAACAAGCCCTGAGGCATGAAATATTTTAAAATTATAGAAAAGCAACTATGGCTGCTTTGGGATGATGAATTTAGGAAGATAAGTCCCACACAAATCAATACTGGTTAGCTTTGAGAAAACATTTATCAAACACATAACACAACTTTGTTCACCAAAATCTCGAGTTTGCACACCTTCACCATTTCCAATAAGAAGAACAGTCAGTCCTATTTTGCCTGTTGGAGAAGCTTTACATAAGCTTTGCAGAAGTGCGCAAAGCTATTGTTGCTAACTATGGAGCTGCTGCAGGAGCTCATGGCTGAATTTCTGAACTAATAACCCAGCTTAATTTAAGTGTCCTGAAAATATCAACATAAGTTTTAAACAATCCAGATTTTCTAGTCAGTAGAAATGTGATATAATCAATCACTACATTAGACTCAAGACTCAATATTATTACATAGCCTCTAATTTGGAGAACCTCATACAGCAGAGTCACGTGTCAAGAAAAACTGCCATGATTTGGAAGAGAAATATATCAAATTTGAAGAATATGTTTACACTGAATTTGCTGCAACTCAAAAAGATATCGTAGCAATAGCACAATTATCTCTGGTTCAAGCAGAGCAACCGGAACATTCTGAAAGTAAGGCCAAATTAGCCAACTTATGGTCGAATATCTCTGAACTACAAATCTCAAATACTATATTATTTTATGGGAAAACTAATATGTATAATCAGTCATTGCTCGCTAATACCAGAATGAAGAAAATGTCAAAAGATATGGAGGCACTTTCAGCCAGACAGTCATTGGCTGGAGTCAATCAGGATCAAGACAACAAGAACATGGAGAATCTCAAGGACAATAGTTGTAAATGTGCAACTAATCTTGGAGGAGGGGAGGATGAAAATGCGCCCTGAAAACATGCAAAGCTATACTTCATAAGTTGCATCAGTCCCAATTTCAGAGGACAGGTTCTAGAAATTTGAAAGCATACCATGAGGTATGGAAGATTATGGAATGGGCATGTCAAATGCATGAACCATTCCACATGTACTGACTGTTATACCTACTCCAAGCCACACGCAAAGCCTAATTATGACTGAAATTTTTCCAAATCAGTCAAAATTAAGAAGAGAAACTGCATATCCTGTTAAGGACTCATGCAGAGATGATTTTAACCTCTGTGTTATATTTAACCAAGGTAAGCCAACCAGGGGACAGACATTACAAAATATATGTGAAACTAAGAGAATAACTAAGAAATATAAAAATTGGGCACCCCAGGGTACTCAAGTTACCCCTGTTGCCAGCGGGACTGCCAGGTATGGGGGTGTTGGTGCACTACTCAGAGGGGGTTTCCCTGCTATGTAGCAGGTGTGAAGGAAAGGGTCTGTGTGGAGGAACCAGAGTGGGAACCATGATTCTATGAGCGCTTTTTGTCTTGATCTCATATATCCATAGAGCCAGGCTTGGAAGTGCTCTAGTAAGTGGACATGGAATCTGTTAATAATCCCATGATTGGTTGGGACCGTGCCCTTGAACGCATCTAATGCAATTGTGTGTATTGTCCACATTGCAATGGGTATTGTTAGGGAGCGGAGGGTAGATGGGATTGGTGACTCGATCTGGAGCGCAAAGATACTCTTTGATATCGAGAATTCCTGTTTGTTTTGAATCTTGAGCAGGCGTGCGACTTCCTGCCATATAGCTTTGGTTGGGGGGCATGTTTCTAGGCGGTGATGTAGGGATCCCTCCCTCCACATACTGCACATGTTTTATGGAGGGAGTTGGAGCGGTCTGCCGTCCTATAGGTCCTTCTCAAACAGCGCCAGGCGTTTGCTCTTATCCTTGGCTGTAGGAGTGGGTGGTGAGTCATTTTCCGCATTGCCTTCTGTGTGGTTAAATCATAGGGAATGTCCAGCATATCTAGGTATTCTATCCTAGCTATGCTTGGGGTTGTTGCGAGCATATCCCTCTGGGGGTGGTTTCTGGGTTTCAGGATTTGAATCGGGGGCTGGTCGTCCCCTTCCCTGTATAGTACCCATGTTCTTTATGGTCCATCCCATATGGCGGATAGTTTGGAGGATATGTTTGAAATGAGGGGAGGCTCCATGCGGACCTGTTGCAGTAGGGTGCTTAGCAAGGTATGAAAGTAGTCTGGGTGGACTATGTGGGTTGGTTAATTTGAGCGCCTGTGCAAAGTTAGTCCTTGCTGCTCTGAACCAATGTTGTTGCGGGAGGTCTGGAGCAAGGATTTCCTTTATCCAGGTACCTAGGATGTGATTGGCATGGCTCTCAAAATCTATTAGTCCCATGCCTCCGCTTGATCGTGGGCCAAATAGTGTTTCCATCCGTATAGGAGGGTGAGAGCCAGGCCACAGACAGCCCTGGATAAGCGCGCGAATTGAGGTTATAAAGGTAGGTGAGAAGGCTATCGCATGGGCCTGGTACCACAGTATTGGGAGGATGAGCGAGTTAGCAACTGTAACTCATCCTGTTAGTCCTGAGGTTCTCCCCTTGAGGGAGGCTACGCGTTTGGATACCCGTTGTAACAGTTTACTTTCCATTGTCTCATTAGCATATCCCTGATTCTAGCCAGATTCCAAGGTGTCGGACAGGAGTGGTGGTGGGAGGTGTTGCAAAGGGTAATATAATTGGGTTTTTCTTCGAGTGTTGGTGTGAGGTTCTGATGTTGTGGCCCAATTGTTTGTGTATTTTCCTAAGAGGATGATTTCTGTCTTCCTTTTGTTGAGCGATGCATTGATCACCTTGGAGTATTCCTCTAGAGTGTGTTCCAGCTGTCGGGCATCTTCATTGTTTGCTATACCTGCTACGCAGTCATCTACAAAGGCCAGTATCTTGACTGTTGGTCGTCCTTGTGCGGTAATCCTCATGAGACATGATTCAGTTACTTTGAGGAGCGGGTCAAACTGAAATTTTATAGCAGTGGGCTAAGGGGATCCCCTTGTTTGAGCCCTCTGTGTGGTTTGATATTGTTTGTTAGGAATCCAGGGCCGCATACAGCCATGGTTGCAGATTCTGTTAGGAGCATCGCCCATTTTATGAATCTTAGTGGGAGTTTGAAGGCATTTAGACATTCTTTTAGGTATGGCCAGCTAACACGGTCATACGCCTTTTACTGATCCAATAAGACCAGGGCACCAGTTGCTTTGATTGGCAAATGTTTACAACAGGGTGTATGTTGTTCCAGATTTAACACCCTGTTATAAACCCAAACTGGTTGGGTGATAGGACGTCAGATGCAATTGCGCCTAATCTAGCTGCTAGAATTTTTGTTAGAATTTTTGTGTCAGTGTTGGAGAGTGCACTGGGCGCCAGTTGGCCAGGTCCAACTTGTCACCCTTTTTATACAAGGTTATAACGTAGGATTCATGGCCTCCTGGTAATAGGCGTGTTTCCAACAAACTCTGGTTCATTGATGCCAATAGGAGGGGGGAGATTTGTTGAAAATATTTTTTGTAAAATTTGTAGGGTATCCCATCAGGCCCTGAGCATTTCCCTACGTGGTGCACCGCGAATTGTTTCCCAAAGCTCTCCTCCCGTATGATAAGGTATAGTATATTGTAATTTGGTGGTATACTTTGTATCTTGGCAGTTTGAATAAATTCTTTAATTTTTTGTGGATCTGTTGGCATATTGCAATATAATTCGGTGTAATAGTGGTGTACTTCCGCCTTGACCTTCTCAGGGTCAGTTGCCACGGTGCCGTTGGTCTTGCAGACCTGTGTGCATGTGGGCTGGTTTCTGCAGGAGTGGAATTGGCGGAAAAAGTATGTCAAACAGGTTTCGCCTTCCTTTATGAACTTACCTTTATTTGATACTTTGATTCTGTGTTGGTGTTCAAAGATGAGATTGTTAAGTCAGGCTGAAATTTCTGCCCATTTGTGTCCCCAATTAGGGCTATAGCCAGATCTCAGAGTATTTATTTCCAGGTGGTCTAGTTCTGCCATGGTACACTTGATTGTGGCTGTGTCTGCGGTGTACTTGCGTGATGCAATATGTCAGGTTTTGTTGATTAAATCTTTTTTGAAATTTTCCCATGTTCTGATGGGATTTGAAGTGAATGGGGCTGAGAATTCTGGGTTTGTAGCCTTGGTTTTCAACCCATTCAGATTTCTTGGGCAATTTTATATTCTGGGTGAAGCTTTCTCCAAGGCGACACCTGTGTGTGGGATTAGGTTGGCACTAACTGCACTGTAACTAATCGGTGATCAGAAAAATTGATCCTTTTTGTTGTAAATTTGGAGATTCTTGAGCGGTGGGATTGTGGGATGAAGATGTGGTCAATATGACTCATCGATATGAGCAGTCCCTCATGTATGTTGGGTCTTGTCATAGGGGGAAGGATTGGTGAATTGGGGGAAGAGCATCCTGTAAGCCAAGAGATGCCTTCATTGTGCGATATTCAATGTGTCCAGGTGGGTATCCCTTGGGATTAGGCCATCAATCTGTATTAGGGTTATACCAGCAGTTGAAATCGCCAAACATGATGATATCTGGTGGGAGGGTGGAGAGTAGAAATTTTTTCAAATTTTTTTCTCTCAGTTGCAGTGCATGGTGCGTAGATACATGCTAACGAAATTATTTCATCTTGGCATGTGATTGTTGCTACCAGGACTCGACTGTGCAAGTGTGATGATGAATTTGTAATTTTAAATTTTTTGTTGTTTTGGACTATCACCCCACAGTGAGACGTCCATACTGATTGTGATGGTGCGACCCTGGTTGACCAGGATTCTTCTTCCCCTTGTAGGCAGTAGGTTTCTTAGATGGCCAAGATGTCTACAAGAGGTTTTCGCAGGAATGCCAGCTTTTTGGCTTGGGACGTATGAGCCCTGGCTCCCGCGATGTTTAACGTCCCTATTGACACTGAGGTACCCGCGGCGCCTCAGGAGCAGTTGGGAGGACCCTCTGGTCCTATCCCACCGCGGCTCAATTTGGCCATGCTCCGCGTCTGTACTCCAACTCTTTCAAAGCCATCGTTGGTTCCATTGATCTGACCCAATGATTCAAGGGAATTGCAGTTTTTTGCATTTGCATCAACTTTTCCTGCACAGGTCTCATGTTAATTTGATGCGGGTTGTTGATTGGATTTTATATTTTTGAGGTTCAACTTTGTTGCATTGTGCACCGCATTTTCACCCAAATTGCGGTTGCATTGTTCCTCAGTATGTGCATGACTGATGACGCTTTGTGGCTCAGTCTGGTTACTGTGAAAATTTTCGACCTGGGAATATTGTTCTGATTGGTTGGTTCGGTGAATATCTGAAATATCCTCCTGAATTTGTTCGTGGTTAATGGCAGATTCCGCGTGTGCTGCTGCTTCAGCCGCTGCTCTCTTGCGGGTTTTTTGTGCTGCTTTACGCTGTTTACTTGCAACTGGGTCCACGATGGAGTGTAGTCCATCTTCACCTCAGCAGAATGGGTGGTGGCCATCAGTCATTTTGGCGAAGTTTTCATTATCTTCATCCATAGCTTCTTCACAAAAATTATTTTCCATTAGGCCCTCTTTTACAGGGCATGCATGTTCCTTGTGGCCCAGTGAGTCACAGTGGTTGCAAATGGGCGGTGCGCGTTCCGGTGTAACTCAGAATGCAGCCAACTGGCCCCCATCTGCAAAGTGAAATTCTGCTGCTCAGGGAATTCTGGATAAATCCTCTTCCACTTCTGGGAAGGGGTTGATTACAGCAATAGCTTTGCCTGTGCACAGGTCGGGCATTAAGAGAAATTGCTGTAATTCAAGTTGTTGGATTTCTCCATAGGCCACAAGACCTTTGCGGAGCTCCTCCTCAATTACCTTATAAGGAAGGTTGGTGGGGAGCGGGTCAAAGGAGATGAACAAAGTTTTCGCTTTGTTCCATCTGGTGCGCGCGGTGCACACAATTTTTTGCCCTCAGGGAGGGTAATTTATATGCAGATTTTTGCTGCGGCATCAGCTTCATTGGCTGTTTCAAAACCAATATTAATCCAGCTTTGGCCCATGTTGGTGGCTACATACACCGCGTGAGGGAAAAGTGAGGGCTGTGCCTCACATGTTTTATCCCACAGGGTTGGTGACTCATCCCCAAGGAAGAGTCTGATCCCGTGTTCCACCTTTGACAAAGGTTGGTTGAATTGAATGTACATGTATTGTGCATGCTTTACAGTAAATACCATAAACCCAGATGGTGTCTGAGTTTGCGATTTCTTTGCAGATTGAGTTCCTGGTCCCCCTCCAGGGCGTTTCTTGCCCCTAGTTGTACCGTTAAGCGCACCACTTGCCGTGAAGCTCGCCCATGTTGTATTATTTTTGTTATTAAAGTCGCCCATCTTTCCTGTGTGTAATTTATCCAAATTTGCTGTTCAAATCGAATTGTAATAACTAAAGTGATTGTTATGAGAAAGAAAAACCTTATGAAGAGTAGTTAATTTGATACTGGTATCTATCCTTGAAACTAGATTGTTTCTTACATGTGAGGCAGGCATCCAAACTTTAGCTATATTTTCCATGATTACTTCCAAATAATATAAATCTTTAATTTACTCATAGGTTTTTTTCACTCCTCCATGACCCAGGGTGGAGTGAGCTTCTAGAATAACAGGTACACGTTCAGAGGGCTGAAGTTAAGGTAGCCACTTTGCCATCACCTGCTTTTAAAATTTTCCACTCTCCACTTTGTTGTTATGGAGTGCTAGGATAACATTCTCTGTATGGGATCATCCTCATCCTCCCATTCATTAGGGGCATTAAGAGGTCATATAACCTCTCCGCCTCAATATTATCCAAGTGAAAGACTGGCAACCAAGTTAGCCCATCAACATTCATGTGATGGGTTCCAGACTGGTGACAATCCTCATGTCATAATGCTGGAGCTTTAAAGCCCAGCGAGCTAAACGGCCATTAGGATCCTTCATGTTTTATAGCCATTTTAACGAAGCATGGTTGGTAACCACAGTGAAGGTGGTCCCATACAGAAAAGAGCGGTAGTGATTCACAGCTAATGGAATGGCAAGGCACTCCTTCTCTGTAATGCCGTAGTTGCGTTCCACTTTTGAAAGTATCTTACTAAAATAGGATACAGGATGATTTACACCGTTTTCATTAAATTGATCTAAGATGACCCCAATGGCATAGTCAGATGCGTTGGTAAACTGTATAAATGGTTTATTGTAATTGGGATGCCTCAAAATAGGACGTTGTTTTAGAAGTTGCTTCAACGTCTCAAAAGCGGCCTTCTGTTCAGCACCCCAATAGAAAGGGGTGTTTTTAGTCAATAGGAGAATGAGGGGTTTGCTGAGCTGGGCGAACTTGAAAATGAACTGATGGTAATACCCCATCATCCTTAGAAACACCTGAATATCCCACAAAATTTTAGGAGGAGGCATTTTTGAAATCGCTTCAACTTATCTGCATGGGTTGGATCCCCTTCAATAAATGGAGTGTCCAAGGAAATCCAAACCAAATTGGAAGAAGGACACTAAGAGGGCTTCAACTTAATATTTGAATTATGTAACCGTTAAAACACCTCCTTCAGGTGATCAAGTTGTTCGTTGAAGGTTCTTAGAACACTGGGATGTCATCAAGATAGACGATGACACAAGCTAACTTAAGGCCGTGCAAAATGTGATATATCGCATGCTGATAAAATGCATATGTGTTACAAAAACCCTTGAGGTAATTGGGTGTTGGAAGAGACCCTCACTACAAATAAGAGCACATTTTATCTGGTCTTCAGGGGAAAGGTCCATTTGCCAATAGCCACTAGCCAAGTCCATGGCAGAGAAAAGTTAGAGCCAGATAGTTGTGTTAGAGCATCATCAATGTGGGGGATAGGATAGCTATTCTTCTTTGTGAGGTTATTTATCTTGCAATAGTCCATGACTATCCAATGACTTCCATTTTATTTTTAATTAGCAAAAGGGGAGAAGACCAAGAGCTTTGTGATGGAACTAGTAACCCCGCGTCTAGTAACTGCTAGAGCTCCATCCTCATTTGCTGCTCCTCCAATTTTGACTTGTGATAAGTTTAGACCTAATAGGACAGGCATCACCCACATCAATGGAGTGGCTCTAGCCCTTCATGTGTCCATACAAAATATCTGACTTCAAAAAATGTCGCTATAGTCGTCTAGTAAAACATGAACTTTTTCAGCTTATCTGGGGTCAACTCATCTGAGATATGGTGTTGGGAAAGGTACATACCAGGTTATCCATTGGCAAGCCCAAATACGTCATAGAGCCAATGTAGTTGATGCGTTTTAATTTCCTCCACTGGGATTAAAAAGCCTCTGCCAATACCCTGGTGTTTTCTTATAGTCATGTCCTTGCCGGTGAGGTTTACCAGCAGAATAGTAATAGGCCTCTGGTAGGCTGGGTTTAATATCCCAGGTTATACCTGAGGCTCCAAGGGGCTAACGCCTTCAATACTTATGAGGTGCAACAAGCAGTGGTGTGGAACTTGGAAAGTTATTTTTGTGTCAACCACTCGTTGTTCACCAGACTTAATCAAGACTTCATCTGCAGCATAGAAAGGAATCCATCCCTAGCATCTACTGAATTGAGGAGTTTTTGGTATTGTGTTCAGAGGTGTTATAAAGCAAAGTCATAGCTGAAAAAGGATATTCAACCAGGCAATAGTATTAATGCTTATTGGGTTCTTTATTAAATAAGACTAAAGGGACTTCATAGTTGAGTAACGAGAGGAAACCTTGCTTCATGTTAATTATTCCCTTGTACTCAAGCATAAACTGGGTATATATGAGCATATCATAGGCATTGTTGTCCAAGGCCACTGCAGGGGATGATAAGATAAGCTTCCCACTTTTTATGGGAAGTGAAGAGTATGCTCCAATGGCACATGTGTTGTTCAGGCCATTGGTACTAAATCCTTGATTGTACTTCAAATCAGGCGCCATCTTTATCTTCTTGATGAGCTTATTGAATATTACGTTAACTGGGGAGCCAGTATCTAAGATGGCCATTACCTGAACTTTTTTAAATGAGCACTTCAACCTTGGTGAGTGTTCCTCCAAAGTTAGGTGACAGAGCTAAGACCCCCTTGAGACGGAAAGTGGAGGTTAATTTGCGTGCAGTCTCATGGTATGTATCCAGGATAGATTTCATGGTATGGACCCGCTAAGAGGTCAAATTAAGCCAGCTAAGAACTCATCACCATCGCTGACAGTTTCAATAACTTTTGGGCACCCTAAAATTTGGCTGAGGTACATTTCCTCAGGTATGGTGGTTTCATCTACTCCTTCAGCGTTCAATCAATCAGGGACCTCCATTTCCGTGGGAGCTCCCAATAAATAGTAGCCAACATTCTCGTAACCCCCTCAGAATCATCCACAAGGGTATTCTCAACCACTGGTAAGGTCGCAATTGAGGTAGGGGAGATGGCTACATGAGGTTGGGTAGCTATCTTCTGACCATTCGTCTTTTCAGAAAGCCCTTTATTGTTGCAGGGGTTATCCTTAGGGTGCATAACTACCAGCTTGACTTGAGGGAAGGCACAGCGGCTTTAGTAAGCTTATGCAGGAGTATAGTATTAATTACTTTACAGGGCTCCAATTTACATGAGGGTGTGATATTTTTTAATGTCACACTGGGGAATTAGGTTTTGCAGGGAGGATAGGCACAGGTAGCCTCACTCCCATATGTTCCAAAGGCAGAAGTTTCTTAATGGTTAGAGATGAAGGTTTCACCTCAGCTTCAATAGTTGATGCACATGAATGGAAATTGGCATCATCTAACAGAGCCTCTTTTATATCATGGGTGTTTTTAAGTGGTGTTTCGCTGAGATGAAATGTCTGGCTAGAGAGGGTTGAGAGGCTAACCCAGTTAATAAGGCTGTGATAGCATCATCAAGGGTTAACATGTTAGACGTTGACAACCTTTGTGCAGCAAAGTAAAAGCGCTCAGCAAAGGCAATGTTCAGTTAGCCCTCATACAAACTAAGGCGCATAAAGACCTGTTTTTCTCTGTGTAGACTCTTCTTTGATCTAAATTCAGCCAAAAAGCCTTCTTCACCTCAGCCCAGGTATGCAGAGTGTTTATGTAAGGAACTATCATCTCTTGTGCTATGAGACTTAAGCAAGTAAGGATGTGTTGAACCTTTTGCTTATACATTGTGCCATACATGGCAGCTTCATTTAAATTTAAATTTATTGTGGGGAAGGCTGACCATGGGACGGACACTTCCAAATTTGACCCAAAAGAGGCAAAACTTAGAAACAGGGAAGGCACCCCAGAGAAGCGATGCTATCTCTTGTTGCCAGCGGGAACGTCACTTATGGGAGGGGGAGGGAACGTGTGAAGGGGCCGTAGCCACAATTGAACACGTGTGGAGGAAGGGGTCTGATTTGATGAACCGTTCTGGGAACCAGGAGGAGACCAGCTGTCAGTGGCGCGGTAGGAGGTGTCCAAACATCCATTCTTGAAAGTGGTCCACCAAATGAGACCGGAAACTGTGGACAGCTTCTGGGAGGGTGGGTGTGGAGCCTGCAATGGCATCCAAGACAATCGTGTGGATAGTCCACATGGCGATTGCAACCACCAGAGCACGGAGGGAGGGTGGAAGGGGGGAGGCCATTGATAAAGCAAACATATCTCTTGACAGGCTGAAGGGGTGTGTTTGATCCTGGCCCAGCAGACGTTGAACTTCGCGCCATATCACTTTAGAGTTAGGACATTTCTCCAGGAGGTGAAACAGCATTCCATACTGGCCACACACAACGCAGGATGAGTGTAAAGCGTTAGAGCGCTTGGCTGTATGGTACACCTGCCTCAGGCAGAGCCACACATGGGAGCGGATTTGAGGCTGCAACAGAGGATGGTCTGCATATTTCCAGATAGTTTTTTGGGTCTCAATGGAGTAAGGGATGTCCATCATGTCCAGGTAGTCTACCCTGGATAGGACATGGGGCCGTGTGGAATCACGCCATCTTGGATGGGTAGCCTTTACCTCTTGTGTGAACTGAGGAGAGGGGCGGCCTCTCTGGGCTGTATGTCCGCTAATACAAATTCTCCACTCAGCGCTCCACATGGAGAAGAGGATTAGTTTGTAGTGGGTTTTAGTACCGTGAGGGCCTGTGGCCGATGGTTGTGAAGCCAGGTATCTCATCAGGGAGTGGGGGTTCGATGGATTGTTGAGGCCCAAGGCGCGGGAGAAGTTGGAGTGGGCTGCGCGTGTCCAGTGTTGGGAGGGGAGCGTAGGGGCGGTGACGGCTGTAATCCAGGTACCCAAGATCTTAGCAGCATGGGCTCTGAAGTCAAGCAGGCCCATGCCACCATGATGATAAGGGCCAAACATGACCTCTAGCCATACTGGTGGAGGGCGGCCTGACCAAAGCCATCCTTGCAGCAGGGCATACAAGGATTTGAAGAAGCTTGGGGAGAAGGGGATGGCGTGGGCTCCAAAACAGACTTCGGAGAGGAGCATAGAGTTGGCTAAAACAACCCTGCCAGTAAGGGAAGTGGGGTGGGCTCTGAGGGAGGCGATACGCTTCGTCACGCTCTCTAGAATACAACTCTCCATTACTACTGATGCATACCCGCCTGCCTCCACCCACACGCCCAGATGGCGGACTGGCCCTATGGTAGGGCGTGGCACGAAGGGGAGCACCAGTGGGGCGGTGTGGGGTGAGCTGGGAAGGCGAGCACGTGTGCGAGAAGAGATGGGCTGGGCTGGGCACTGGTTGCAGGGGCCCAGCAGTTTTGAGATCAACCAAGGAGGATGATTTAGGTTTTGGAAGCGTTCAGTGCAGCGTTACTTACCCGGGAATACTCCTGGATGAGAGCTTCCAGTGCGCGTGCATCTTTATTACTGGACACCCCAACCACACAGTCATCTGCAAACGCCATCATCTTGACTGGGGCTTGGCCTGGCACATGGACCCCAGTGAGTTGGGCATTCACGTTTCGAAGTAGTGGGTCAAGGCTGAAGTTGTATAAGAGTGGTTAAGGGGGTCCCCTTGTCGCAAGCCCCTTTGAGGGTGGACCACTTATGTTAAGAAGCCAGGGCCACGTACTGCCATTGTTGCAGATTCTGTGAGCAGCATCACCCATTTGATGAAGCGAGGGGTAAGCGGAATTGATGGAGGCAGGCCCTGAGGTATTCCCAGTTTACTCTATCATAGGCCTTCTGTTGGTCCAAGAATACAAGTGCCCCAGAGGCTGTGGACTGGCATGTGTTAGTCACAGAGTGCACGTTGTCCCAAATCGACCTTCTGGGTATTAAACAAATTGTTCTGGGGAGATGGTGGCAGATGCTACAACCCCTAAACGGTTAGCCATGATTTTTGTTAGAAATGATTGTATCTGTGTTAGTTAAAGAAATGGGGCGCCAGTTGGCTAAGTCTAGCTTGTCCCCTTTCTTGAAGAGTGTGACGGTGAAGGCCTCTTGTCCTCCTATTAGGAGGCGCGTTTCCAGAAGGCTCTGGTTAAGTGAGGCAAGCAGCAGTGGGGATATATATTTGAAGTACTTTTTGAAGAATTCATATGGAATGCCATCTGGGCCTGGGCATTTCCGGTATGGTGCACCGCGGATGGCTGTCCATAATTTGTTTGGAGTAATCAAATTCATTATTTCTGGGTATCAGGAAACAGTGTGGATGTGGGCTCGGGCAAGTAATCTGCCACTTTGGCTGGCTGAAGAGGATCAGATTAGTATGACTTGGAGTAATACTTCTGTGTTTCGATTGCCACTTTGGCTGGCATATCTGCGATGGAATCATGTGATCTTTGCACCTGTATGCAGGCCACGCTCTGGCGTGGTGCAAAAAAATTTTAAAAAAATATGCTGTGCACTTGTCACCCTTTGTAATACATTTGGCCCTGTACTGAACACAATCCTGATGTTTGTGTTACCTCTAGAGCATGTTGAGGTGGGCAGCTGCCTCCACCCTCTTCCAGCCCCATGCAGGGCTGTATCCTGTAGCCGGGATGTTGGACTCCAGGTGTGCCAACTCTGCCAGAGCATGCGAAATGACAGCCAATGTGGCTCATGAGCATCTGGAGGAGAGGTGGCGAGAGTGGCGGATGGTATCCTCTTTGAAGCTTGCCCATGTGGAGATGAGGTCCGCGCAAAACAGTGCAACAAACTCTTTTGCCAAAGTTGCTGATTCCACCCAAGTGGAAAATCCTGGTGACGCGAGTTTGGGGGGGGGCGAAGTTTGTACCAATGTGGGGCCTTAGCCACTGTGACAGGTAGGTGGTAGGTTATTGAGACCAGTCAGTGGTCAGAAAATTCCATTTTTGTTGTTTTGAAGTGGGAAATGTGGGGTTGGAATTTCGCTGGCATAAGGATAAGGTCAATGCGGGACATGGACCTTAATTGGCCATTGTGGATGTGGGGGCGCGTCATGTTTTTGTCAGCGGGGCTCACCGCAGCAGTGCATACATTAACCCAAGGGTGGCCTTTAGAACGTGAAGTTCTACATGACCCTGGGGGGCGTGGGAGGAGGAAGGCCAACGGTCTATTGGTGTGTTTAGCCAACAGTTCATGTCGCTGACTACAAAAGGGTCTGGGGGTAGCAGGAGGGATTTGACTGATGAGAAAAATTCCTGATGCTCTTGTGCACTGTTTGGGGTGTAGATGTTGATGATAGCGTGCACCACATTGGCCCACGAGAAAGTGACAATGAGGACTTGGCCATTGAGGAAGGTTTCCAACAATAAAAATCTGAAAAATTGTTTTTCTGAACTAGCACCCCACAGTGCTCTTACCAAAAGGATAGGGATGGGAGGAGCATGGTTTTCCAAGCCTCCTTGGAACCTTGTGGATGGTGGGACTCCTGGATGGCCAGGATATCCATGGGTAAATTTTGTTGTAAAAAACTCAGTTTCCTAGCCTGGGATGGCGAGGCCTTGAGTCTGGCGATATTCAACGTCCCTAAAGTGAAGGTTTCCCCATCACACCTTTAGGTGCGAGGGGGTGGGCACCCAGGCCCACTAGCCTCCTCTAGATCCCCACAGGCCTTCACAGCAGCACGGGTGTTTTCAGCAACACTATTAGTAGTTTTGTTGATTTTAGCAGAAAGGTTGCGTTGGCTTTTGCCTTCACTTTTGTTTCCCCAACGTTGGACAAATTTTTTGTGGTGCAGATGAGTTCAGTGCACCGTTGAGTGGGTCAAAAAAATTTCAGGTATGATGGGTCCCAAGTCAGTTTCAACTGGAGCTTGGTTGCAAAGTTTGGGTGAGATCGAGTCCCCCATTGGATCCTCAGATTGGGTGGCCCAATCGGCATGGGCTTCCCAATCTGATTGGTTGATGGATTCCCAAGTTGCTTTCACCGCGAAGATTTCGATGTCCTCCTGGCGTTGGGAGTTGGGATAGCGGTGGTGATTTTGGCCGCTTCCTTGGCCGCGGCCCTGTGGGCCTGCTTGGCCTTCTTTTGCTCTTGCGGGGAAATAGGCTTTACCAGTAGGTAGCAGCCTTGTGCTCCCCACGGGAAAGCCTCTTTGATGCTTGCGGCTGGTTCATAGTGCGCCTCTCCACTGGCCATGGCCGCTGAGGGGTGCTCTTGGAATGTGACGCCCTCCTTGGTGGGGCATGCATGTGCCTTATGGCTGAACACGTCACAGTGGGTACAGATGGGGGGGCGCGCTGTCCACGGTTACCCAGAAAGGGTGGGTGGTATGCTCTTCAATATTAATAAAAGTGGAGTGCGGGATCTGGGTTAAGTCCTTCATGATCTCCTCAGTTGGGGTCAGAACTGCAATGGCTTTGCCAGTGCACAGGTGTGGCATCAGCATAAAGCATTGCATCTTGAAAGATTGTATTTCGCCATAGATGGTGAGACCATCTTTCAGGTGTTGCTCCAAAATGTCACGTTTTACTGTAGTAGGCAAAAAGTCAAACGTGAGGAAAATTTGGTTGGATTTTGTCCAAATGGTGCGTTTGGTTTTGATGACCCATTGCCCTTCAGGAAGGTCAATCACTACGCGCACCGCAGCAGCCTAATCTGCTGCCTCCTTGTTTTCAAAACCTAGGTCCAGCCAATCACATGACATGGAGTGAGGTGCAACGTACACCGTGGTTGGGAAAAAAATGTGCACATCCCCAAAAATATTTCCCATAAAGCCATTTGTTGGATGTCCAGAAACACGCGGACTCCATATTCCACCAATGAAAGTGGCTGGGAGTGCGGCGTGTTAATGTACTGGTTTCATCGTGCTTGCCAAGCGAGGATTTCTGGGAAAATAGTGACCGCCAGTTTTTTATAAAAAAAATTCTATTCTGCCAGTTTCTCTGGGGCGTTTTCGAACATTTGAGGCCGCTGGCCTACCACTTGCTCCTCTTACCTTACTTGCCCAACTGCTCCCTGACATGGGCGCAGACTAATCTCCTCTGTGAGATTATCAAACTAGATTCAGACTTGAATTGAATAGGTTGCAAAAGTGATTGCAACGAGAGAGAAAAGTTTTCATACATAGCAGCTTCATAATTATATAAAAAGGAAGCAATGCTCCCTTCACCATGGGTGTATTTGTCTTTAATAGGGGGTTTTAAGGGTCGCTGCTCCAGCTCTTTAAGACGAGATAGAGAGAAGACGAGTTGCTTTTCCAGAACAACTACTCTTAATTCAGTTGGAAAGGGAAAAGTTGGAGAGTTGCTCAATTTATAGGCCTCCATTTTTGAATTTGATATTTTGATGTACAGGGTATCCCCTGTAGTGAGCACCACTTTGTGTTAATCCAGCTTTTTTGATGCTCGCTGGCGCTTTGATGCCATTAAATTCCACAACAGGTTTATAAATAAAAAGGCTAAAACACTAATAAATAAAAAGGCTGGTTGTTATAAATTTTATTAGTGTCACCGCGTGGGGGAAAATGAACCCTCTCAATATCTGACTGTTCAGTATTTAAACTGTATCAAGGGTCAATGGAAATTTAATGATAAGTTCAGAATAGTTTAAACTGATCTGAATTAGGAAATATAGGAATGCAACCTATCAAGGCTCAGAAAACTCGCTTCACTTAGCTTAATGATGGATGAGAAATTATTTTTGGCCAAGATGTACCCATGGGGTAATGATTTGATAAATTTCAGCCAATCACTATTTGATAAATTTATTGCATCTTGGGGACCCCCGCCAAGCCTATAAAAGGGAGTGATCCCCGCATAGGTGCTTGAATGGACCTGGTTGTGGCTGGGGGAGTACCATCTGATGGACGCCCCAGGGTTCGCCACGTGGCCAGAGCAATCTGACTGCTTGATCTCATGTTCATTACCCAAGAAGTATTCAAAATCATGTTACCTCAATTTGCGGGGTTTCACTGAGATTTGGTTAGAGTATTTTGGCCAATATAATCGTTAGTATTATTTAAATCATTTGTATTGATATTGCACACTTGCATATGTCTGAAATTTCCCCATTTTGGCTGATTTTGACCCAAAACATTCTTATTTTGAAGCCAGAAGGCACTTTTTTGATAGAGCTTATGGGCATCTGCGGGGTTCTGATGACCCCCATACCACCCCAAGTCAATGGGATGGTTGAGCAAGTTAATGGACCTTGATGAACATAATATTGAAAATGGTAATGGATCAACCTTCCAATTGGAGTTTCCTCCTTTTAACCGCTTTTTTTGCATACAACATTAGATACCATTTTGTCTTGGGGAAGAGTCCCATTCAACAACTATTTGGATGACACCCTGCCCTTCCAGCACTTCTGTATGCTTGTGTAGAAGATACTAGCAGAATGGATCCCCAACACTATTTGGCTAACTTAGCAAACACATTGATTTAGTTGCAAACCAAAGCATACTTGTTCAGCTTAGCCAAGAAGATAAAGCATCAGGCTGCCAATCAGGTATGGCGTAGTGGGTTAACTCAATTCAAAAATGGAGATATGGTTCTATTTCATGACCAATATGAATTCAGTCAGAAGCACAAATTGGCCAGCGTTTGGGTTAGTTCATTTGAGAGAATTGTGAAAACTGATGTTGGTGCCTATACTATCAAGGACCCTGCAAGCAGTCAGATTATTAACTGAGTGCATGCAAAGTTCCTTCACTAATATAAACTATAGAAACTTATTGTCCAGTCAAGGGAGGGTAATGTTGAGATCCTGATATGACTGGATGATAAGCCCTAAATAGCTATAGCGGATTTGATAGAATCTGCCACCCATGATTTATAGGTATAGTTATTCAAGCGCCTTGGGATGAGACAATATTGGTTCATAAAAGGTAATTATTGTATTGCATATAAATAAGGCAATAAGGTGATGTTTACATTTGACAAATATTGAGTAGATCGCCTCAAACTAAGGAGATAAGGAATTTAAGAATACCATACTTTGCTGAAGCCAATGAGAATATGATGGAACTGAATAGTTTAAGCCAAAGGATCAGGATTGACCAAAGTCACTGATATATAAGAAAGATGGGACAATTGGAGGGTGAAGTATTGTTAGTAGAAGTGAGAGAATAGAAAATTGAGAACCCACTGTAAATATTAAGAAAAATAAAGTGTCATTGGGGCAATTGCTCCATAATTCATTATTTTTTTTAATTGTGTTCAAGGACTGGCAATCCTCATATCATACATCTAATTGCTCATTGGGTTTGACTCTGTGCAAAATCCCCAGGTGTATCTCAATGATATTTCTTAATTATAACACAGAGGTTAGTTTGGGACCATCTAGTACTAAAAAAATAACACAGAGGTTAGATTTTCTTTCTCGTAACAATCACTTTAGTTACTACGATTTAATTCAAACAGCAAATTTGGATAATCACACACAGGAAAGATGGGCGACTTTAATAACAAAAATAATACAACATGGGCGAGCGTCGCGGCAAGCAGTGCGCTTATTGGTGCAACTAAGGGCAAGAAACGCCCTGGAGGGGGACTGAGAACCCAATCTGCAAAGAAATCACAAACTCAGACACCATATGGGTTTATGGTATTTACTGTAAAGCATGCACAATACATGTACATTCAATTTAACCAACCTTTGTCAAAGGTGGAACACGGGATCAGACTCTTCCTTGGGGATGATTCACCAACCCTGTGGGATAAAACATGTGAGGCACAGCCCTCACTTTTCCCTCATGTGGTGTACGTAACCACCAACATGGGCCACAGCTGGATTGATATTGGTTTTGAAACAGCCAATGAAGCTGATGCCGCAGCAAAAATCTGCATGGAAATTGCCCTCCCTGAGGGCAAAAAATTGTGTGCACCGCGCGCACCAGATGGAACAAAGCAAAAATTTTGTTCATCTCCTTTGACCCGCTCCCCACCAACCTTCCTTATAAGGTAATTGAGGAGGAGCTCCGCAAAGGTCTTGTGGCCTATGGAGAAATCCAACAACTTGAATTACAGCAATTTCTCTTAATGCCCGACCTGTGCACAGGCAAAGCTATTGCTGTAATCAACCCCTTCCCAGAAGTGGAAGAGGATTTATCCAGAATTCCTGAGCAGCAGAATTTCACTTTGCAGATGGGGGCCAGTTGGCTGCATTCTGAGTTACACCGGAACGCGCACCGCCCATTTGCAACCACTGTGACTCACTGGTCCACAAGGAACATGAATGCCCTGTAAAAGAGGGCTTAATGGAAAATGATTTTTGTGAAGAAGCTATGGATGAAGATAATGAAAACTTCGCCAAAATGACTGATGGCCACCACCCATTCTGCTGAGGTGAAGATGGACTACACTCCATCGTGGACCCAGTTGCAAGTAAACAGCGTAAAGCAGCACAAAAAGCCCGCAAGAGAGCAGCGGCTGAAGCAGCAGCACACGCGGAATCTGCCATTAACCACGAACAAATTCAGGAGGATATTTCAGATATTCACCGAACCAACCAATCAGAACAATATTCCCAGGTCGAAAATTTTCACAGTAACCAGACTGAGCCACAAAGCGTCATCAGTAATGCACATACTGAGGAACAATGCAACCGCAATTTGGGTGAAAATGCGGTGCACAATGCAACAAAGTTGAACCTCAAAAATATAAAATCCAATCAACAACCCGCATCAAATTAACATAAGACCTGTGCAGGAAAAGTTGATGCAAATGCAAAAAACCGCAATTCCCTTGAATCATTGGGTCAGATCAATGGAACCAACGATGGCTTTGAAAGAGTTGGAGTACAGACGCGGAGCATGGCCAAATTGAGCCGCGGTGGGATAGGACCAGAGGGTCCTCCCAACTGCTCCTGAGGCGCCGCGGGTACCTCAGTGTCAATAGGGACGTTAAACATCGCGGGAGCCAGGGCTCATACGTCCCAAGCCAAAAGCTGGCATTCCTGCGAAAACCTCTTGTAGACATCTTGGCCATCTAAGAAACCTACTGCCTACAAGGGGAAGAAGAATCCTGGTCAACCAGGGTCGCACCATCACAATCAGTATGGACGTCTCACTGTGGGGTGATAGTCCAAAACAACAAAAAATTTAAAATTACAAATTCATCATCACACTTGCACAGTCGAGTCCTGGTAGCAACAATCACATGCCAAGATGAAATAATTTCGTTAGCATGTATCTACGCACCATGCACTGCAACTGAGAGAAAAAAAATTTGAAAAAATTTCTACTCTCACCCTCCCACCAGATATCATCATGTTAGGCGATTTCAACTGCTGGTATAACCCTAATACAGATTGATGGCCTAATCCCAGGGGATACCCACCTGGACACATTGAATATCGCACAATGAAGGCATCTCTTGGCTTACAGGATGCTCTTCCCCCCAATTCACCAATCCTTCCCCCTATGACAAGACCCAACATACATGAGGGACTGCTCATATCGATGAGTCATATTGACCACATCTTCATCCCACAATCCCACCACTCAAGAATCTCCAAATTTACAACAAAAAGGATCAATTTTTATGATCACCGATTAGTTATAGTGCAGTTAGTGCCAACCTAATCCCACACACAGGTGTCGCCTTGGAGAAAGCTTCACCCAGAATATAAAATTGCCCAAGAAATCTGAATGGGTTGAAAACCAAGGCTACAAACCCAGAATTCTCAGCCCCATTCACTTCAAATCCCATCAGAACATGGGAAAATTTCAAAAAAGATTTAATCAACAAAACCTGACATATTGCATCACGCAAGTACACCGCAGACACAGCCACAATCAAGTGTACCATGGCAGAACTAGACCACCTGGAAATAAATACTCTGAGATCTGGCTATAGCCCTAATTGGGGACACAAATGGGCAGAAATTTCAGCCTGACTTAACAATCTCATCTTTGAACACCAACACAGAATCAAAGTATCAAATAAAGGTAAGTTCATAAAGGAAGGCGAAACCTGTTTGACATACTTTTTCCGCCAATTCCACTCCTGCAGAAACCAGCCCACATGCACACAGGTCTGCAAGACCAACGGCACCGTGGCAACTGACCCTGAGAAGGTCAAGGCGGAAGTACACCACTATTACACCGAATTATATTGCAATATGCCAACAGATCCACAAAAAATTAAAGAATTTATTCAAACTGCCAAGATACAAAGTATACCACCAAATTACAATATACTATACCTTATCATACGGGAGGAGCTTTGGGAAACAATTCGCGGTGCACCACGTAGGAAATGCTCAGGGCCTGATGGGATACCCTACAAATTTTACAAAAAATATTTTCAACAAATCTCCCCCCTATTGGCATCAATGAACCAGAGTTTGTTGGAAACACGCCTATTACCAGGAGGCCATGAATCCTACGTTATAACCTTGTATAAAAAGGGTGACAAGTTGGACCTGGCCAACTGGCGCCCAATTGCACTCTCCAACACTGACACAAAAATTCTAACAAAAATTCTAGCAGCTAGATTAGGCGCAATTGCATCTGACGTCCTATCACCCAACCAGTTTGGGTTTATAACAGGGCGTTAAATCTGGAACAACATACACCCTGTTGTAAACATTTGCCAATCCAAAGCAACTGGTGCCCTGGTCTTATTGGATCAGTAAAAGGCGTATGACCGTGTTAGCTGGCCATACCTAAAAGAATGTCTAAATGCCTTCAAACTCCCACTAAGATTCATAAAATGGGCGATGCTCCTAACAGAATCTGCAACCATGGCTGTATGCGGCCCTGGATTCCTAACAAACAATATCAAACCACACAGAGGGCTCAAACAAGGGGATCCCCTTAGCCCACTGCTATAAAATTTCAGCTTTGACCCGCTCCTCAAAGTAACTGAATCATGTCTCATGAGGATTACCGCACAAGGACGACCAACAGTCAAGATACTGGCCTTTGTAGATGACTGCGTAGCAGGTATAGCAAACAATGAAGATGCCCGACAGCTGGAACACACTCTAGAGGAATACTCCAAGGTGATCAATGCATCGCTCAACAAAAGGAAGACAGAAATCATCCTCTTAGGAAAATACACAAACAATTGGGCCACAACATCAGAACCTCACACCAACACTCGAAGAAAAAACCCAATTATATTACCCTTTGCAACACCTCCCACCACCACTCCTGTCCGACACCTTGGAATCTGGCTAGAATCAGGGGGATATGCTAATGAGACAATGGAAAGTAACCTGTTACAACGGGTATCCAAACGCGTCGCCTCCCTCAAGGGAAGATCCTCAAGATTAACAGGACGAGTTACAGTTGCTAACTCGCTCATCCTCCCAATACTGTGGTTCCAGGCCCATGCAATAGCCTTCTCACCTACCTTTATAACCTCAATTTGCGCGCTTATCCAGGGCTGGCTGTGGCCTGGCTCTCACCCTTTTATACGGATGGAAACACTATTTGGCCCACGCTCAAGCGGAGGCATGGGACTAATAGATTTTGAGAGCCATGCCAATCACATCCTAGGTACCTGGATAAAGGAAATCCTTGCTCCAGACCTCCCGCAACAACATTGGTTCAGAGCAGCAAGGACTAACTTTGCACAGGCGTTCAAATAAACCAACCCACATAGTCCACCCAGACTACTTTCATACCTTGCCAAGCACCCTACTGCAACAGGTCCGCATGGAGCCTCCCCTCATTTCAAACGTATCCTCCAAACTATCCGCCATATGGGATGGACCATAGAGAACATGGGTACTATACAGGGAAGGGGACGACCCAGCCCCCAATTTAAATTAAGAAACCCAGAAAACCACCCCCAGAGGGATATGCTCGCAACAACCCCAAGCATAGCTAGGATAGAATACCTAGATATGCTGGACATTCCCTATGATTTAACCACACAGAAGGCAATGCGGAAAATGACTCACCACCCACTCCTACAGCCAAGGAAGAGCAAACGCCTGGCGCTGTTTGAGAAGGACCTATAGGACGGCAGACCGCTCCAACTCCCTCCATAAAACATGTGCAGTATGTGGAGGGGAGGGATCCCTACATCACCGCCTAGAAACATGCCCCCCAACCAAAGCTATATGGCAGGAAGTCGCACGCCTGCTCAAGATTCAAAACAAACAGGAATTCTTGATACCAAAGAGTATCTTTGCGCTCCAGATCGAGTCACCAATCCCATCTACCCTCCGCTCCCTAATAATACCCATTGCAATGTGGACAATACACACAATTGCATTAGATGCGTTCAAGGGCACGGTCCCAACCAATCATGGGATTATTAACAGATTCCATGTTCACTTACTAGAGCACTTCCAAGCCTGGCTCTATGGATATATGAGACCAAGACATAAAGCGCTCATAGAATCATGGTTCCCACTTTGGTTCCTCCACACAGACCCTTTCCTTCACACCTGCTACATAGCAGGGGAAACCCCCTCGGAGTAGTGCACCAACACCCTCATACCTGGCAGTCCCGCTGGCAACAGGGGTAACTTGAGTACCCTGGGGTTCCCAATTTTTATATTTCTTAGTTATTCTCTTAGTTTCACATATATTTTGTAATGTCTGTCCCCTGGTCGGCATACCTTGATTGAGTAAATAAATTAACTACTCTTCATAAACTGTTCCACACCATCAGCTTAGATGTAGTAGGTCCTCTTCCACAAATTAATGGCTGAAACATTTATTCTAGTAGCCATTGACCACTTTACTAAATGGGTTGAAGCTGTAGCTCTCCATGCCCAAATGGTTAAGGCCACAGCCACATTTTTACATCAAAACATTTTCACTCGTCATGGCTGTCACAAGTACTACACTGCGATAATTGTAAGAACTTCACCTCCAGAGTAGTCCAAATTTTGGCTATGTTTATAGGAGCCCAACAACGTTTCTCAGCTCCATATAATCCATCTACAAATGGGACAGTGGAGAGAGAAAATGGAACCTTAGTCTTCATTATATAAAAAAAATGGCATCTTATGATCCACTTAACTTGGATCAATTCTTACCCAGTGATCTTATGGCCTACTGGATTAGTTATCACCAGATTTAGAAAATGTCCCCATTTTGAGTCTTGTATGGGTGGGAACCCGGAATACCTGCTCTCTTAGCTAAAGATGTATTCTTCTCTAGAGTTGAGGAACCCAAGAAAGCCATGAGAAGAATGGCTCAGTGAATTATCAACTCCAATTGGAGGCTATGCTCAATTTAGCAAAAACGGTGACTAAAGAAAAGAAGGCTGAAAATGAGCTCAAACCCCCCACCTACTTTCCAAGTGTCTGATATGGTATTAAACTATTATAACTGAATTTCTCCTAGAAGCGACAAGCTTGGATCAATTTGGGAGGGTCCTTTCACCATTACCTTTAAAAGAAGCGATGAGTACTTCATAAAATCCTTGGCTACAGGGATTACCATCAATTGGGTACATGGCTAATTCCTATTGCCCTATTCTCCACTCAACATTCTTGAGGGGGGTGATGTTGGACAATTGCCCTAATAGCTTCAAAATAAGATTTTTGGGTTAAAATCAGACAAAAACAGGAAATGTTGGACAATTAAAGTTTGCAATAAATAATACTAATGAAAAAATAATACCAACAATTATATCAGCCAAATGGCCCTGGCTGATTCTCAGTGGAGCCCCGCAAATTGAGGTAACATGATTTCGAATAGTTCATAGGTAATAAACATGATGTAAAGCAGTTAAATTACTCCAACCATGCAGCAGACCCTGGGGCGTCCATTGGATGGTACTCCCCCAGCCATGACCAGGTCCATTTAAGCACCTATGCGGGGATCACAACTTTTATAGCTTGGCGGGGGTCCTCAAGGTGCAATAAATTTATCAAATAGGGATTGGCTGAAACTTATTAAATCACTACCCCATGGGTACGTCTTGGCCAAAAATAATTTCCCATCCATCATTAAGCTAAGTGAACGAGTTTTCTGAGCTTTTATAGGCTGCATTCCTATAATTCCTAATCCAGACCAGTCTAAGCTAACTTGAACTTATCATTGAATTTCCATTGACCCTTGATACAGTTTAAATACTGAACAGTCAGATATTGAGAGGGTTCATTTTCCCCCACTCGGTGACACTAATAAAATTTATAACAACCAGCTTTTTATTTTTTAGTGTTTTTAGCTAGTTTATATATAAACCTGCTGTGGAATTAATGGCATCTAAGCACCAGCGAGCATCAAAAAAGCTGGATTCCCATAAGCTCATTTAACTTTGGAAGGTTGTGAAAGGAGAGTTTGGTACTGTTTTTGATAATAATGAACTGAGGGAAGCCATGTCACTGGATAATATATTCCATTACAAACATGGCCACTGTGACTGCCCCCAAATCCTGTATTGCCTATACTTCAACCCACCTGATCAAGTGGTCAATCGTCATCAGAATGTATCTAAACTGGTTAGCTCCTATTGATAGAGGGCCACCAACATCAGGGAAACTGTATGCCAAGCAAAATGGGGTTTCACTAGCTGGTATGAAGATTTCTGGTAGAGGCTTTTCCACTTGGCACTGGTGGCAGTGTGAAATGGTTTTGAGCATGCCGAAGTTCATGATTTCCTAATAATACTGAGGGTGCAACAATTCCAACGTCTGGTTCATGCCACCATGTCTGACTTCCTTATGTTGCTCATGATAATGCTAGGCCATATTGAGGGTTTCAAGAAGTTCACTATCAAGTCTCCAATCTATTTGTACAACTCCCCGTTATACTGGAAGGTATTGGCTCACATTTTAATTAATGCCTTTATGGCTTGAGGCGCTCATCATTGTACTTTAAACTGGTCATCTTATTGTACATTATGTCATTTAGATCTGCCATAACTGCAATCGTTGGTAGCCTGGACAAGAAATCAGCATTTTGGTGTTTTGCTCCAGGTCAGTGGAGAATCCCAAAGTCATAAGCCTGCAGTTTGAGGGCCCATTTGGGCTAGGCACCCTTCAGGATCCTTGAGATTATTCCTACAGCTTAATGAAGCATGATCCATTACAACTTTAAACTTCACCCCATGAAAATACACCCCAAATTGCTTGCATACGTAGATCACCACTAAGAACACCCACTTGGTCATGGTGTAACTATGCTCATGGCAGTTCAGGATCCAACTTCAGAACGTCATGGGGTGCTCCTATCCTTCCTTGTCTTTTGGGATAAGACTACCCAAAATGGCAGATAGGGAAGCATCCATCTGGACATTAAATTTTTATTAAAATTTGGATAACGCAGCAGCGCACTGACCAACGCCATCCAAAGGGTGTAAAAGGAGCACTGTTGGCGTTCAGTTCATTCAAACACAGCGTCCTTATCTAAAAGCTCAAATAACAGACCCAATACAATTAAAATAGGGATGAAACGTTGGTAGTAGCCCACCATCCCCAAAAATACTTGTAAGTCCCGCTTACTGGTTGGCGCAGTCATTTTTAAAATATCTTCCACCTTGGCTGGTTGAGGTTTAAGCCCTGTTACGTCTACTACAATCCCTAGGTATTCCAACTGATCTTTAAAAAGTGGCATTTTAGAGGCTTGATCTTGATGTTAGCCTCAGCAAGCCGGCGGAAAACCTCATCTAAGTGGGTAAGATGCTTAGAGAATGTATGCAAAAAGACATTAATATCATTGAGGCACAAGAGGATGCACAACAGCTTCAGGTCGCCGAGAATGGTGTCCATGGCCCACTGAAACGTAGCTGGGGCGTTACATATCCCTTGAAGCATATGAGTCAGTTGGAAAATCCCCTTGGACGTGTTAATGGTGCACTTCTCCTGTTATGCCGCAGGCAACTTAATTTGACATTATCAGATAAAGTCCATCACTGAGAAGTAGCAAGACTCTCCCAACCAATCCAAAGCATTGTCAATTCATGGCAAGGGATATGAGTCCTTTTTGGTGATGCTGTTGAGCTTCCAGTAGTCTATTACTACCCAGTTGGTGCTGTCCTTCTTTTTTAATAATAACAGGAAAAGCACAGACGCTTTGATGGTTTGAGCATCACTTGCTCCAGTAGCTTTTTGATCTCCTATGTTACTACTTCCTCAGCTGCCCTAGACTGGTGGATCAGCCAAGACCTGATGAGGGGATGAATACCCATGTCCAGTTGATGTACCACTCTCTGCGCGCACCCTAAATTGTGGTCATTGATAACAAAGAGCTCCTTATATTTTTGGAATAAAGCTATTGCCCAATCATTATGGTTTTCTGATAACCCCATTAAATCTTTGCACGGTATAAACACAATTACGCTGAGCTGCAGTACAAAAGATAGGCCAAATACATCCAGCAACCCAAACTCATGAACCTGGAGGACCTCCTCCACTGGGGTCAAGTGTAAATATGCCACTATTTGATGTCAGTGGATTTTTATCTGTTCATGCTGTAGACTTTCTAACAAGGCCTTAATCTACCCATGTCCTGGGAGTATAATTCCTGGAGGCACATGAGGCTCAAGCCAAAATTTCTGATAAGGGTCAATGACCTCCCCATAAAGTCCAGATGGAACTTTTACCTCTAACTCAGTGTTATTATTACTTGGTGTTTAAGGGGATGTATACAGGGACGGAAGCTATGAGTAGCAGCCCTTGATATTCGTATATTTTCTGGGAAGGGCCCAAATCTTTCTCTTTAGTTGATGGTAGTGAACTGGAATCACTCCATCACTGTATGCAAGGTTAATATTTACTATGCGCGCCAGATCCTTTTGCACTCTGCTGGAGATAAAGTAAATAGGGATCCGCTGTCCCAAAAGTTCATACGTCTCCTCTGTCATTTAAACAACAGCACCAAAGTGTCTCATAAAACTGGTTCCAATTAACAGGTTGTAATTATCGTTTGGCAACACTATTGCTGGGCTACAATGGCAATTGACCCAAACTGCAAAATTAGTGCAATGTACACTCCGTCAGAGATCATGCTTTATGTTCCTGTGGTCTCATACACCATTTGATGTTTCACATCAGGCTTTAGTGTCAACTTCGCCACTAACTTAGTAGAAACTCTTTTGACTAGGGGCGCCTGTATCTATGGTAGCACGGACGCGTTTATTTGCTACAAAAATGTCACAGTAGCTAGATTCATAATAATAAGAAGACTATTTAATGTTTAATACGTGGACATTTAAGGGATCTCGTTTATCAAGAAATCTCATAATACCCTCACCAACTTTGGGGTATTTTTTCACAATAGGATCTACCAGAAGGGCGACGTTTATACCTTTAAGGGAAGGGGCATCTGAGGCTGTATACAGCTTTTCTGAAGAAGCTTGGTCAAAAATTTGGAAGGTTTACTGCTTTGGTTGCTCCTGAGGTTCTTTTTCTTCTGCAGCCTTGGCTTGAGCCCGTGTCAGTACATTAACTCCTCTGACCAGGTGCTGATATAAGAACCTGTCATTATACTGAGGGACTTCTGCTGGAAATACTACAGTTGGTTCAAGTGGGACGTCTGGGGTTGGGGTAGCTGAGATAGAGAGTCCTGTCTCTACTCCACTCCATCTTTTCTCTGGTAGTATTGGTCCTGTTGTACATAGCAGACCTGACAGGTGGGGCAACTTTGGGTAAGGTGGCCAGTGAAACCGCATAAAAACAATTCACCATGTATGGTCCATGCCCTTGATTTTCATAAGATGATCCAGGCTGATAATTTGACCGCTGCAATTGGCATAATTAGGTCCAGGTCAGTAGTTGGGCCGTTGATGATTATCATATGCAGTTTTGGGCAGAATTTGAACTAAAGGGGAAGCTTAACTTGTAACAAATAGGCTCCCAATGCCCTATCTGCCACCTCAGCATATGCAAGACTATATTGGAAGAGAGAGTAATCTCAATTTCTGAGCATCAGGGTTGCACCAGCATGCAAATCCCCATTTAACGTCGAATAGAACGGTCAAATTATACTGTGTTTGGGGGTCCAGATATTGCTCATGGGGTAACATCAAAATATGTAAATCCTGACCCCTGGTCAAGGTCCATCGGATCCAAACTTGCCTCCTCTCACCACTCAGCTTTACTCAGATGCACTCTACTACAACCTCATCATGACCCCAACCTTTTCATGTTGCACAACCACTTTCCACGGCCCACTGGACGTTAAATGCTCCCTCCTAACCATGGTTTATTGTGATCAAGGTCCCCAAAGAATAAATTTAAATTAATAAATTTATAATGGTGCTAAATATAAGCAAACAGTCTTTATTTCAGAAGGAGATAAAAATAATTTAGAATTTACAATTGAGGTAAGGGAAACACATCCTCACTTGTCAAATAGTATCACTGCATGAGCTACACAAATTAATAATAATTTAGGCATGTCTGAGGCTTGACAAATTCCAGTATTCCAACTTACATCTTCTGACAGATTGAGAGAACCTAAATTAAATAAAATCTGTCCTAAAAATCGATTTTTTAATTTATAAACGATTTTAAAACGCATCAGCTCATCAATTAAGTCAAGTTTAGAAAATTGGGATCAGCACCCGTCATCATAGTGGTTTCCCAAAGCATAACCTTAGGAAATCAATGTATTATCACTGATCATTACATAGCCCTTGCTAGCGTTTAATCTCAAATAGATTTTGAAAGTTTATTTACTCATATTATCATGAATCCTCCCTCCAGTAAGAGGCAACTTAGGCGGTATTATCCCCAAGGCGAGGATAACCAATAATTTGTTATAAAAATATATGACTTTTTTATGTGTTTTTTATAGTTTTTTTCCATATTTTTATAAATTTTTATTCTTCTTTTTATGGGACATGCCTTTCACTCAGTTCAGAGGTTTATTTTTTTATTTATTCACCCAAACTAGTTCCTAGGTATACTCTGACCTACTGGTTTAATGGTTCAGAGGTCTCATTTTTTATTATCTGAGGTGGGTCAACCTTGGGACAAATATACCACACCGAGAGGTCTCATTTTTAAGACTTATCATTTATTTTGGTTCAGAGGCCCATTTTTAGGACTTAACCAAAAATTTTTAGGACATGAGCATCTCAATGGTTCAAGATCCTTTGGAAACACTCTTATTATTTTTTTCTTTGATCCACTGCTTTAGATATTAAGCATGGATCCAATTCACAATCCTTCCATCCAAGAGGTTCTTGATGGAATAGGCGTCCATTACCATCTTTACAATAATCTCAAACATACTTGACCACAATGCATCCAACTTGTTTCTTCATCCAAAACCATTTGTATCACAACAGGCAACTTTATTGCCTATGTGGTATTTTGATAACGCCTGTTGGTTTATCATCCATTATTTTAACCTTGATTTTCTTCTTCAAGTTCATATCAAATGCTTGCAATTGCATCTCAATCAGGATATTTGAAAGTCAGGGCAGGTACTGCTCAGCACTCATACCCGATGTTGGTTCAACTACTGAATATAGAATTGGTGGTAATGTGGCCTTTCTTCCATACAGCAACTTAAATGGTATTTTCCCGTTGCTGTATGGTGACTGATGTTATATGTAAATTTCACCAAACTGAGGTATGTCCTTATGCAAAATTTCTCCCAGCGACCAGCTTCTTCAGAGTCATGGCCAGCGTTCCAATGACTCATTCTACCAGTCCATTTGTCTCCAGCTGGTAATGTACTGACATGAATCCTCAGATCCCCATATCTCATTCAATCTTGGGATCACGTGGGATGTGAAATTCATTTCATTGATGCTTAACAAAACTTGTGGCCATCCATGATGGTATATGACTTGATACAATTAAACATTGCAATGCTTTTAGCATCCACTTTTGCCAGGGCCTTCATCTTGACCCATCTAGTCATATGGTTAATCGCAACTATGTTTTATTTGACTCACCCTGTACTCATGGTTAATGGTCTCATCACGTCAATGGACACCATATGTGAGGAAAATCCAGGGTGGACCAGTCAATATTCAGTTGTGTTCTTGTGAGGCTTGTGCAACTGGACTCCACACAGCGAGACAGATAATCCGCTGCATAATAGTTGATAGACTCCCAATATTATTACTGAAAATGTGGTTGGTCATCTTCCTCAGGCCTTCATTCCCTTCAACCTAATGCGCAGCTTAAATGATTGTTGCTCATTCTAATGGTTTTTGGATTAATAATCATTATCCATCAATTGTCTTAAACACTTGTCCATCCTTGGTCTCAGTATTTTCCATTGCTTTCCAAAGTGCAACTTGGATCTCTCAGGGCTTGTTCCTGCTTTCTCCATCAACCATTCTCTGTAACAGCTCATCAAATTGTTGGTATACCACTTGAACCATTGGTAACCTTAAATAATCTGTCCACATTCTTTATGAGAAGCTCCCACTTGGTGAACTTTCTTAAAGCCATAAGCCTTAAGCTTTAATGCCAACTGTCCCAGACGTCCCTATGGATCTCTTAGATTATGCAGCCAACACAGCGAGGAGTGGTCCATTACCACTTTAAAGTTTATACCATGAAGATACACCCAAAACTGCTTACATGCGTAAATCACCGCAAGGCATTAATACACTGTGATGTTGTAATTCCACTCTGCTGCTAATAACGTCTGGCTCATACACGCTACTGGATGCTCATCACCAAGCTCATCTACTTGACTCAGGATGGCGCTTTAGGATATTAACAAAGAATCGGTCTGTACTATAAATTCTCAATTGAAATTCAGATATTTAAATATCAGATAATCTATGAGGTACTGGCGTAACTCATCAAAAGAACTCTGGGCCTCTTCATTCCAAACAAATCTATTCTTCATATCCTTAAGCAAATGAAAGAGGGTATTTGCACTTCTTACAAAATTCCAATAAATCTTTGGTAGTATACAACCATTCTAAGGAACCATGGATATCTCGGACACTTCTCAGGATGGCCATCCGCTCTATGACCTCAATACTTTGGGTTTGCGGCTGTAGTCCACTATAAACAATAACAAACCCCAGATATTTTAACTCTTTCTTAAAGAAGTGGCACTTTTTCAGTTTAATCTTCAGGTTAGCCGCGGACAGTCATTTAATAAAAACTTCTTCCAAGTGGTGTAGGTGATCAGTAAACATCCTACTTAACACGTTTATATCATCCAGATATACCAGGACACATGACAACATCAAGTTGCTCAGTATCATGTCCATGGCCCTCTGGAATGTTGCAGGCGCATTGCAAAGACCTTGGGGCATTATAGTCAGTTGGTCTAGCCCCTTCACGGTGATTATCGCGCATTTCTCATGATCTTCACGTGGCAAAACGATTTTCCAGTATCCTGATATTAGATTCATAGTGGAAAAATGCTTTTCTTCTCTCAATCAATCTAGAGCGTCATCAATTTGTGGTATTGGACACAAATCCTTCTTTGTTATCTTGTTCATCTTTTGATATTTGATCACCACCTGATTAGAGCCATCCTTCTTTATGATCTGGATAGGGCTCTCCCAAGGACTTGACAACAGAACTAGAAGCCCATGCTTCACTAGTTTGCTGATCTCTTCTTTCCACTACCACCTCAGTGGCCTTCGACTGTTGAATTGTTCTCATTTTTATTGGTAAATTTTAACTGGTGTCAACTATATGGATTTCATACCTCGCCCATCCCAAATCATGATCATCCTGGGCAAAGATTTCCTAATTTTTTTGAATAAATTTGAGCACCTCCTTCTGCTGTCTTTCTATCAGATCAGTGAGTTGCTCTTAATAGACCAATAGATTGATACTACTAGCCACTATTGCTGGTAATCTTATCTCATCAAGGGTCCCAAAATCATGGGATTTCCTCAATTCTGCCATTAGGATCAGATGGACAAACGCAATGATCTGATGCTTTTCAATCTTCATTGGGTTTTCACTTAAATTATCTAGGAGAACTCAAAATTCTCCATGGCACAGCATAACTATTCCAGGAGCTAACCATGGCTCTATAATGGACTTCTTCCAGGGGCTACCAACCTCTCCATACAACATCTCAGATATCTCCAATGTCAATCTTGTATCAATATGATCTGTGATCCTGGTGATATAGTCCTCAAATTATTGATTCGTAGCAGAATTCCCTGATTTTCCAGGATTTCCATCGGCATTTCTCTTCATCTTTACTCAACCAATTGGTAGCAAATTGTGACAATGCATCATTGCAAAACAAATTGATAAAAAGATTTCTGGTCAATGGAGTTTCCCATCTCTCTGATATTCTAGAGGTATTTTTCTGACCCAATATGGTCAACATATTATCTTTGAAGCCACATTTAACCTTACACTTTATTAGAAAATTGGCCACAATCAGAATATCTTTGTTTTGGTTGGCTGAAACTATTGCTGGGGCGGATACTTCTAAAGATCCAAATGTGAAATTTAATGCTCTTTACGCTCCACAGGAGATGGTTGTATTCAGCCCAGCGGTCCCATATTCTTTCTTATGCTCCATAGTAGGCAATATTCTCATCGTCTTCGCCATCTTGGTTGAGACAATATTGATAGGCACTCCACTGTCAATTATAGCCCACACCCATACTTGATTGACCAGTATATCAATATACATACACTCAGAGTATTGTTAATTGTATTTACTGAGTGTATAGAGGCGTTATATACCAAATCAAGGGTTTGAATTTTTGAATTGAAATATTAGAAAAGAATTTCTTAATCATGCTAAGGGGGATAGACAAATTTTGCCTAATTTAATTTGACCTCGGACAGACTTTTGGATTCTCAGTGGATCAAATCTTGTCTTCTAGTTGTCAAGCATATGGGAGAGCAAACTCCTTGATCATTTTTGGGTCAATCCCTCTCGCTCCTGATCTGGTTACTGCAATGTATCAAAATTGACCACTTGGTAAAGCTGGTCCTTGGTTCATTATTAAAGAACAAACCACTAATGTCAATTTCTTCATGCATAATATCAGGTGGAATGGCTTTGAACGCAGCTCTAGACTGTTCCCATCTAAGCCGTGAGCCCTTTTCCCTACTCCTGTGCGGGTTTGGCCTCCTTTTCCTGGAGCACATGATCTTCTCCTTTGGCTTCTTGCTATAGCATTGAGCAGCAAAGTTATCCTTCCTGTCATGTACCAATGACATTATTGTGGGGGTAAATGCTAAAGATAAGGCTGGGTGCCAAAAAGCCCAAAAGGTGAAACTTCAGGCCCTTCCAGACCTGAAGCATACCGTGAACCAGCGCTGGGTGCAGGCCAGGTATGCTCAGGTTGGCCTGGAGGAGGAACCTAGGGCCCAGCCTTGCAGCAAGGCATTCGCTTTATAATGAGCTATTTACCAAATTAAGGTGGATGGTTTGGTGTGCTTAGTTTCGGAACAAGGGTTCAGAACCCGTTCCTGCTATGAAATAACGCGCTCAGGTCAAATCCAAATTCTGTCAATAACTTGAGTGTCAGTTTCGGCCTATTTTACTAACTTGGATGGAAGTATCGCCTTATTGGCGAGTCACTGCTTGGGCACACTGTGGCATAACCCCAATTTCCCCGTCCAAGCTTAAATACATTTTCCCCTGACCAACATTCCTTGTTGGTTGTCTTTCCATTTTAATAAATCCCAATTTTTTGCAAATTTCTATGCTTTTTTAGTTAACCTGTGCGCGAACCTCTTCAAGGAAGTCTCACGATATATTAACCAATTGATCGTAACCACAGTTAGACCTTCTTTTGATGCTCCGTTGGGCCGCCCAGGTTCCCTCCAACCTGTGCCACTCCCTACTGCTCCCAACCAGCACCCCGTCACCTCCGTTGAAGGTTTCCCACTGTGGATAACCACTTTTGCGGTTAGCTGCTCCAGCTCCAGCACCATCTGCAGGGCACTAGCAGCTGCCCTTATATCAGCTGGTTTCCTGATATTGGCATTGTGCGATCTGCACCAACATGCTGGGAAACGGAGAGTTACAGATACTCTCCTGACATTAGACGAATAACCACCTTTTCCTATGTGCATGAACTTTTTCCGCGTGGAACTTTTACAAAGTGGAAACAGTGGCCGTCAGCTGTGGGCTCCAGCTGTCATTAGCTGCACCGCTGTTTCCTCATTTTTCAGAAGGCTGGAGCAACTTGGCGTTATTTTGGCTGCCTCTAACTGGAAAGTATCCCCCCTTCATGTTCATACTTGGTGGAGTCAGACACTTCAATGTCTGAAAGTTGTGATTCCCCAACTTTCCACCGAAATTACTAGATTTCTTTCTGAGAAACATATTTTTCATCACCAGTGCATTCAGACAATGCCGGCGGAATCAGCGCAGATGGGCCTGGGGGTGTTGGCCTTGGATAACGTTGGGCATTTCATCACAGTTTCAGGGTTAGGGTCATTCGCGTCTAAAAATGCGTTTTATAATGAAACCCTGGCCTCTATTTCTGACTCTTTTGTTTGGTCATATGGCTTGGATGAGGACTCTATTTCTGTGTATCAAATTTCCCCTGAGAACCCACATTTGACTTCTACCATGATCCAGGGCACTCAGGAGGTGGAGAAGGAACTTCGTTTCAGATATAATCAAGTATATGCACCTGCAGAAGGCATGGTGGGGTATGTGGCCTCAGTATTAAAAGTGGCCAAATATCCCACCCCTTTTTTGATTCCCAAACCCAATCTGTGTGCAGTCTTGAGCTAGATAATGAGAACTTTGGTGAATTGTTGTCATTATCTTCCATAAAAAAGACCACTCTGTTAATTTTCTATTGAATGCCACCCTCTCCTCGCCTTTAGGGAAACTTACCACTACTATTTTGGTGGATACTGGCGCTACTGGAAACTATATGGACCAGTACTTAGCCGATTACCTTGGGCTGAGTTACTTGCCAGGTGATGTGGTTAGAGGAGGGGCATCCCAGGGTATTTCCACTCTGAAAATCATTGGAACAGTGGATTATCAGGTTGGCAAGTATTACTTGTCTGATCACTTCAGTGCGATCAAAATCCTCCTGTTCCCTATCATTTTGGGTGTGGAATGGTGGCGGAAGTTTGACATAAGAACTAACCTGAAAAAGAATACCTTGTCTCTCACCATGAAGAATGGTTGCACATTTGTTGTGCCTTTGTCCAAAGAAAATGCCCCAGGCGACTTGCCCCACTGGCCCCACCGTATCCCTTGTATCCTTGCCTCAATGAAGAAGCCCTCAGTGGAAATCCCTATACCTTTTTGCTTGGGGGGTTTGGAATCCTCTTTTGATGCAGCATCTGCTAACGCACTCCCTGAGCACTCTGAGTTTGATTGTGACTTCAAGCTCACAGTATTTCTAGTGCGTATCTCTTCTCCTATTTACCCTTTAACTGTCCGGGAGGAAGAGGCGTCGGATGTGTGGGTGAAAGAACAGTTAGCCAAGGGTGCGATTTTTCAGCGTACCTCCCCTTTATGCTCCCCCTTACTCTTTGTGGAGAGGTCTGATGGTACCTTACGCCCCTGCGTAGACTAAGATAACCTTAACAAAGTTACTGTACCAGACCTCCATCCCATCCCTTTGGATTTGCAGATTGCACATTATGTGGAGAAGGCGAAGGTATTCTCCAAGTTGGATTGCCTCAACGCGTTCAATCAGATTTGGATTAAAAAGGGACAAGAGTGGTTGACCGCATTCTGTACCTGAAAAGGGATCTTGCAGTTTTGGGTCATGCCCTTTGGACTTAAGAATGCTCCTGCTATCTTCCAACGCCGCATTGATGCAGCGTTGGGGGACCTGTTAGGGGTATGCGCGGTCGCTTACATGGATGATATCCTGGTGTTTTCCTCTGATCAGGAATCCCATGCAGGTCACCTTTGGCAGGTGGTGGAGCGGTTAAAGGCAGCCAGCCTTACGTTGAAAGTATCAAAGTGCGAGTTCTTTAAGTCCCAGGTCACGTTTCTGGGCAACGTTGTGTTCGACCAAGGACACATGATAACTCCAGACAAGGAGAAGGCGATTTGTAAGTGGCCCACTACAACGTCAGTAAAGGAGTTGAGAAGTTTTTTGGGGATGCGTACGTTCCTTAAGAAGTTCACCCCAAATCTTTCTGAAGTTGCCGCGCCTTTGTATAAGGCGAGTGGGGCAAAAGTGCTACAGTGGTCTTCCGTTTTGGAGGACGCCTTCCAAGCAGTAAAGTGTACGTTGCTGTCCACTTCTGTTCTTCGCCATGTCGACCCAAAGAAAGAGTTTATTGTTGCTTCAGATGCCTCCAGCTTCGCCATAGCGGCAGCCCTTTTATAAGTAGGTGAAGATGGAATAGAGCATCCGGTGGGATATTTTTCTAGGAAGATGTCTTTGCCAGAGTTGAATTACGCTGTTTATGACAAGGAGTTACTAGCAGTGGTGGAGGCGTTGACTTATTGGCGTCACCACTTGCATGGCTCTACCCAACCATTCCGTGTACGTACAGACCACCGCGCCTTACTGTACTACCGCGCACCTCATGTCCTAACCCCACGGCAAACCTGGTGGCATGAGACCCTTGCCCAATTTGTGTTTTCTTATGAGTTCACCAAGGGCAAGGAGAATGGGTTGGCGGACGCCTTAAGCCGCAACCCTGCCCTAGCTCCTGATCCCAAGGAGGCGGAAATGCACAATACCCAGTTGATAATTCCGCCAGGTCAGATTGCATCCCCACTTCCAGCTCCCTTGGCCAAAAAGCCAGCGCTTGCTCCTCTAGAAAATGCGGAGGAATATGGTATGTTCAGAAAAGTGGTCCTTTCTCAGCCATTGTCAGCTGAATATACTATGGTCCTTGCAAAGAGCGCCTTGAATCAGGAGGATATTACCAGAGGTTATCACGTGAAGGATGAGATGGTGTGGTTCCAGGGGCGCTTATGGGTTCCTGCTGGACCACCTCGCCTGGAAATCATCCAGGACCATCATGATGGAATCACTGTTGGTCATCCAGGAAAGGCGAAGACCCTTGAGCTTATCCGCCGCACTTACAATTGGAAGGGATTAGCTAGTCAGGTAGGCTGGTAATGTAAAGAGTGCCTAGTCTGCAACTAAATGAAAAAGAACCGGCAGCCTCTCATGGGGTTGTTGGTACCAGTCCAAAAGGCTGAGGGCCCTTGGACTTCCCTATCAGTTGATTTCGTTGTGGAGTTACCTAATTCTGATGGCTATGATGCTATCATAGTGGTGGTGGACCGTTTTATGAAATTCTCCCACTTTATCCCTTGCCAGACCATGGTCACCGCGTCAGAGATGGCTAGACTGTTCATTAACCATGTGTTCGCCCTTCATGGGGTCCCCTCAGGAAATAGTGAGTGATCGGGCCCCCAGTTTACCTCTGTCTTTTGGGAGGAGTTGTGTAAGACTCTGCAAATCCGCCCTTGCCATTCAACTGCCTATCACCCCCAATCGGATGGGCAGACAGAACGAGTGAATCAGTGCCTTGAACAGTTCTTGCGGTGTTACACCACCGCAGATCATTCATATTGGGTTTCTCATCTCCCTATGGCCCAATTTAGTTATAACAACGTGCAACATGCATCAATCGGTCGTTCCCCCTTCTTTGCCAACTATAACTTCAATCCCGCCTTCAACATGGAGCCTGCTTGTGGGTCCAAGGTGGAAGCGGTGGTGGACTTTGCAAAAATGATCAAGAAGGTCCACAAAGGGGTGAGCACGAATTTAGACGCGGCCATGCAGGCTTACAAGGAGAACGCAGATAGTAAGAGACGGGTTGGGCCAGCATATAAAGAAGGAGATCTGGTAATGCTGGATGCAAAAAACATCCCAATCAAGCAGCCATGCAAGAAGCTGGGACCTAAGAGAATTGGGCCTTACCGTGTTGTTAAGAAGGTGGGCTACGCCTCATACCAGTTGGATCTTCCCCCCTCGTTTTGTATCTTTTCTGTCTTCCATGAGAGCAAGCTTACGTTGTTTGAGGGCTCCCCTCAGAGATTCCTGAGGCATATCTCGTGGATGGGGCGCCAGAGTGGGAAGTGGAGGAGATTGTTGCCTCGCGTCGTGTGAAGAGAAGACTGGAGTACCTGGTGTCATGGAAGGGGTTTGATGTGGCAGAGAACAGTTGAGTTCCTGCGCGGGATTGCGCCCATGCCCACGAATTGATAGAGGCTTTCCACCAGCGTTTCCCCCAGGCCGCCGGCTCACAGTCACCTCCAATCATTGCTGCTATGAAGTTGGCCCCCGCTCACAAGAACTTCTCTCTTGCTCATGCCCCTGGAGGGGGGGTTGAGACCCTCAGGGAGAAGAGGGTAATGACTTGTACCAATGACATTATTGTGGGGGTAAATGCTAAAGATAAGGCTGGGCGCCAAAAAGCCCAAAAGGTGAAACTTCAGGCCCTTCCAGACCTGAAGCATACCGTGAACCAGCGCTGGGTGCAGGCCAGGTATGCTCAGGTTGGCCTGGAGGAGGAACCTAGGGCCCAGCCTTGCGGCAAGGCATTTGCGTTAAAACGAACTATTTACCAAATTAAGGTGGATGGTTTGGTGTGCTTAGTTTCGGAAAAAGGGTTCAAAACCCGTTCCTGCTATGAAATAACGCGCTCAGGTCAAATCCAACTTCAGTCAATAACTTGAGTGAAGTCAGTTTCAGCCTATTTTACTAACTTGGATGGAAGTATCGCCTTATTGGCGAGTCACTGCTTGGGCACACTGTGGCATAACCCCAATTTCCCCGTTCAAGCTTAAATACATTTTCCCCTGACCAACATTCCTTGTTGGTTGTCTTTCCATTTTAATAAATCCCAATTTTTTGCAAATTTCTATGCTTTTTTAGTTAACCTGTGCGCGAACCTCTTCAAGGAAGTCTCACGATATATTAACCAATTGATCGTAACCACAGTAAGACCTTCTTTTGGTGCTCCGTTGGGCCGCCCAGGTTCCCTCCAACCTGTGCCACTCCCTACTGCTCCCAACCAGCACCCCGTCACCTCCGTTGAAGGTTTCCCACTGTGGATAACCACTTTTGCGGTTAGCTGCTCCAGCTCCAGCACCATCTGCAGGGCAATAGCAGCTGCCCTTATATCAGCTGGTTTCCTGATATTGGCCTTGTGCAATCTGCACCAACATGCTGGGAAACGAAGAGTTACAGATACTTTCCTGACACTTCCCTCCACACTGATGACAGCGTTTGTCTTTCTTGTCTGTCTGCTTGAACTATGTATTCTTGTTTCCCGGCATGATTCAATTGTTGGACTCTTTAATGCTCTCAGTAACCTTTGTAGGATTTGAATTTCTAACTGTACTCAGATTGAAGCTTCAATTAGAGGCCTCAAATATGGCTCCTAGTATCTTCAAAATGATTTACCATTTGTGAGGTGGTAAGTTCAGTTGCTAATGTGGAAGACATCATTTGATGTAAATTGCAATAGGGCCAAAGGGCCGCTTGTGATGTGATCCACATGTCAACATCGTCCAATACTTTCACCCCAACCAAAATTGGTGATTCTTGGTAGAGTTAGTCAGCAAATCTGCTAAGGTCCCATCCTTCTGAAATTAAATCCCCATAAATTGCTGTTTGAGTTTTGACATATGCGTGGGGCTTCCAAACTCTTTCATTATAGCAGCCTTGGCCCCCAAGTAAGACCAGCTGCCCCCCTCTAGATGAGGTAATACTAAGTTTTGACAGTCTGTAATCAAATAGTTCATCACCATCAAAGCTTTCTGTATTTTGCCATACCCAAACATAGTCATGCTAAGTAATCAAAAAATTTAGGAGTGTTATCTGATGAAAAATGGTGATTTTTGCGTAGCTCTGAACTCTACTAATGTTTCATTAGCCATCACCTTTGTCTCAGCTACCTGACTGACTTGAGAAGTGATTTTGGGGGTCATCTTTGAAATGGCAGTGAATACACTCTGCATATTTCTGGGAATTGTCAACTTCCCAACTGGTGTTCTTGGGGTCCTTTCTTCAGTGTCAGTCGCTGCATAGAGTTCACATTCATATCTATGAGTCTCTAGATCTTTGATTTGCTTACTAGACGCTCTATATCTGAGCTGAGTGAATTCAATAAAAAGAAATATGCTTTGCATTCTCTTTTCAATAATAAAACTTCTCAAACTAGATCTCCTTCTTTCCTCTTTAATGACGTTACTTTCCCTAGCAACTCACTGCCAAAATTGGAAACATTTTTGACTCCTCCCTCAAACTTGGTGACTCTCTCCTCCAATGCACCAAATTATCTATAATTGGCAGAATTTAGGGCGTTCTTGCTGACTATTGACAATTCCATCCAAAGTTTTCTTAACTCATCCTTTTATGACATCTTATATTGTCATATTTTACTCAAATACATTCTATAGTGAGCACCAATTGTTAAAAATTGGGAGTGGTCTACTCTTCTCATGAGTACCAAATGTTAAAATCATGGTTTTCACCTATTGATAGCTCCCAAAAGTTAACTGCACAGGTCAATATGTGCACAATTTGCGTTGTTTGTTAGTAGTTGATATTTGATTGATAATAGTATGATGACTACTTTCCATAGTTACATAGATAAACCCATTATAATTCAACGCTAGACCTGTGATAATCAACGATATACTATTGATTTTGACTATAGGGACTTCTTCCCTGATCCGTCTAACTTGATCCACTCTCAGATTCAAAGGCTTCCAGCCTTTTTTCTAATCACGCTGAGTCTGCGGAGATTTCTGTCTAAGTACAGCTTCTCTTCTAAGGATCATCAATTCTTACTCTTTATATGACAAAAGAGTCCACAATTATTGTATACAATTTCAATAAATTACTGAAGATAGATAGACTAATTTTTAAATGGAAGAACCTTTTCTTTAAATAGGATGAATCTTTTTATATTATTGTGAATTGATAGGGAATTTATAAAGGGAATTCGGCGCACAACTCCTCAGTTGGTACCTCAGCCATGAAATGGCAGCCATTGCCATTGAACTTCCCTATGACATCTCATTGGCGATGGTCTTCTCCATTGGATTAGGATTCCTCCATTAAACATCCTCAAGACCTGAAACAGAAAGAGTTTTATAAAACGTTTCACTAACGTTTCCCACTTTTTCACAGCAAACCAATTATATTTGGCTAGCGAACGGCTTAGGTAATGGGACTCTTTACCCATTATGGCAGGTCACAAACCAGCTGATCAATTCTCTAGTTGCAGTTGGCATCATTCACATTGCAACTGCTACTTAAATTCCCAATTAAGTTGGTGATGAAACCTGACCAATCTCAATTGATACACCAGATAGTCAATCATCAATCAACTATCAGATGCTCCCATTTCGTCAGAAACTCTTCCTGACGAGATCTTAAGCATTCACCTGGATCAATTCTCAACAGATCCAAACTTTACAAATAACCCAAAATCTCCCAGACATTATTAACCCAAAATTGTGATTAACTTTTATAAAATTAACTCGCCAACGGGAATTATCCCCTAGTGATCCACAGGTAACATAGGCATCTGGAAAGGTGGGCAAAAATCCCAACAGCTTTACTGCCACCAACCATGACGAAAACAATTTCTCCAATCTTGACAAACTTTTTGTGTCTAGCAATTTAATGAAGATTCTTCACATTAATTATGGCTGATTGTGTACATCTGATCATGATCAGATCAATAATTAGTTGAAAAATAGGAGAAGCTTATAAAGAAGCCTAATTTGAAGTAGCTAAACCATACACTAAACAAATTACAGACCAAGGCCTTGATCCCAGCACCACTTGCACCTGCGATCTGTCATCTTTAAAGGGTGTACAGGCTGAATTTCCCATGCAGACTGTTGAATTTGGGTGTCTGCTTCAGAGGGCTGGTTCTTCTTCAAGAGTGGGATGTGGTTTTGAGCGTCTATTGTGTGAGGACAATAGACAGGATGGTGCATTAAAATTTATAATGTAGCTTCTTAGTAATACTCCAATTGTATACCCTGTCATTTCACTTGAATGATGGCACGCCGCCATTATCCTACTGATCCCAAGTGAAAATCAACTAATACAAAATGAAGTGCTAATGCAAAAAGTTTATAAGATTAATTATAAACTCGTCCAGTAGAGAAAATGTATTTTATTAGTGTCAACTTAAGGGTTATTTATAGGGTTTAATGTTCACCACATCTTACCCATGACGTCTTATTTTCAGTGGCACTTGGCCACATAAAAAGTTTGTAAGAACGTCTACATATACTATGACTCAAGGCATCATGCTCAGCCTCAGAGTCAGTGTAAACACCGTCATCATTCTTGAGATGGCGTTTCATACATGTCTTCAAAACAGCTGAACCAATTCACTTTCACATGCAATTGGCAGCACATACCAAGGCGATTTGTATCACTAATTAGTAATCAATTCAATTGAAAACTTGACCAACGTTAAAAACTAATTTTGACATAGACCAACAAAGCCCATGTGCACAAGTCATTAAGTCAAAACTTAATCTAAGTCTGACCTAACTAGCAAAGCCCTTGAGCCCATGTCATCATAGTCAAATATTTTTAAGTGAAATTGCTAGGCTGCGGATTCTAAGCTTTGCATAAGCTTAGAATATACCTGGTCCATAATTGCTGATATCTGATATGATCCATAATAAGCTTAAGAATGATAACATCAGTATGTCCCTATAGAATATCTGACAATTAGGTCCAGTCAATTACTCAACACTTCCCCCGCCTTGACTGAATAT
>JAKSZP010013589.1:0-74970 GCA_022478985.1 Massospora cicadina | reverse complement strand
TCTTGCACAACCTAAATCTTGGTATATTTGGCAAAAATTTCGAGTATCATTCAAAAAACTCTAGTGCTTCATTATTCTGTTGTTCTGATAATCTAATAAACGATTCTTGAGGAATTACACTATATGCCCCAAGGCTTTCAGTCAGTAAATTGAGCTCAGATAAGTCGCCAAATTTGACAGCAGCTTTTAAATCATCCATTGAAAACAGATGCACGAATGTGGCTACTTGATATTTCTTGACCTGAATACTTTGGCTGGTCAAATTTGCTAATAGGACATCAATTTACCCATGCCCTGGTATAAGTATTCCAGGCGCCACCCTAGGTTCCATTTGAGAATGATTACAAGGGGATACAACCTACTCATATAGACCTTCTGGAATATCCATCGTGGTCCCAGTCCTCATAACCAGTTGATAGCCTGGAGCTATTGCCACATCCTTATTCACCTGTAGAGGTATTCTTCAATTTTTGTTTATGGCGTTTGGCATGGGGCAGCTTCAATTTCCCTTCTTAATAAATCCTACTGGTATTATCCCATTGGCATAAGATATATTGGTAAAGTTTTTGTGATGGCTAGTGGGCTTCATATTGTCATGAGAGTAATAAATTAGAAGTGATTGACCAATATTGGCAAGATGTTTTCTTTAAAATTGCATGAGATCTCATAGGTCCTTAAAAACTAGATCCAATTAATATGTCATAATTGGTGTTTAAAAGCACTATTGAAGGTGTGGCTACTACCAAAGCTCCAAATTGCAGTGGCAAGGCGCTGTAAGATCCTTCACTCTTAATGCTGTTGAGGCCTGCGGTCCCATATTCTCAATGGTTAATGTCCAGAGCAATTTTAATTTCTTTACCAACTTTGTAGAAACAATGTTTACAGGTGCTCCACTATCAAAAATAGCTACAACTATGATTTTGTTGACAGAATATCCACATAAGTGCACTCAGAGTAGTAAGAATCAGTAAAGTTTATTAAGTGAATATGAGAAGAATCCAGGGAGTTAAGAGTGTGCTTCAGAGTATATACAATACTGGGACATTCATTGATGAATGTGTCGATTGTCATAGCTATATTCCCCCTTTCAAACTTGGGGTATCTGCTGCATTGTTCTTCCCTTCAGCTGGAATATTCTCAAGTATTTGTTGCACATATAGTTTAGCAACTACTTCAGAGGCTTCAGGTATGGCAACCTTACTCTGAGAGCGAGCTAACACATGTATGTTAGTAGAATCTTTATTTGATAATAAAATAGAAATTGTTTCATATTTAAACAAGGCCTGATGGCCTGCATATTCTTTTATTGATCGGGCGGGACTGGTGTTTCAAGCACAATAGAGCGTCCTGCATCTATTTTGCTTGTTATTTTTCTCCTTCTTTCATTATCAGGAAGGACTACACTGACATTACGCTGATGGCATTGAGAATCAAATTGTTCTTTATGATTGCAGTTATAACAAGTATCTCATTCATTTGGCATGGGCTCTTGTATTTGAGGAATTCTCAGTTTTTAAAGGTGGAACACTGTCAATCTTCTTATTGATTTTATAGGGTTTTCCAGCAGAGGCAGCATGTACTGATCTGAACCAAGTAATAGGAGGGCCGTAATTTTGTGACAATCTGCACAAATAATCAACCAATTCAGATGTTTCAAGGTTTTGCACAAGAGCAAGCAATAAAGTGTTTGAAAAATTTAGGTAAGTTTGTACTTCACGTTGTATTGCAATATTAGCATCAAAATCAACCATAGCCTTTGCACCTAGGAGAACTTGAGCTTTGCAGTAGAATCAATCTAAAACTTGTCAATTGCTTCATCTTTCTTAAGGCAAATGTTCATAAACTTTGATTTTCTAGTTGACATTCATTCTGGACCTCCAAATTCACAAACACAGCCTCTTTAATTTTTGTCATTGGTTGGGTTTTCATAAATGTGAGGCATAATCAACTCAATGGTCCACTCATCCAAGCAGTTGATCATAGTGGCCACTTTGTTACAGTCACTGGCCCCATACAAGGCCATTTCAAAGCGGTTGACAAATGTGGTTACACTTCCATTTTTGTCAAAAGCAGGCAGGATTGCTGGTTTGTAATTATCGTTTCCCTGTCCATGGTTATCATGATTACTTCTTTGTTGGCTTGAGCCAGGCGTACTAGGGCGCTGAGGCATTGTACCATGGGTTGAGGTGTTGGTGTTGGCCAAAGCAACCATATTGCTAGGTATTTGTCAATGTGGACCGGTGTCCATTTCAGTAGCTACTTCTGAGACTTCAACCTATATAATATTTGAAAGAGTTTTCAGTCCTTTGGTTTGTGGAACACTAGCAATGCCTGTCATCCAAAAATCAGATTTGATCATTGATTTTACTTTTTAATTGACACGACTTTGATTTTTAAATTTAATTTCACAATTTCCTCAATCAAGCTAATAATTTATAGTTGCAAGATGGAAATCACTTGGTCCTTTTCCTTAAATGCCTTCTTGCAATGGTTTACTTCTTCAAGAAGAATATTGTTTGACTTGTTAAAAGTGGTAACATCCTCATTAAGATTATTGATCTGTCAATTAAGACATTCAAGCTTTTCTTTCCTGTTACCATCACTTTTAGTAACACAATTCTATGCAATCTCTCCGAGATTGACAATCAACCAGGAATTATGAGCAAATTTGTCCGCAACAACACCAGTTGGGTGAAAGTGGCCAGCGCAAAAGGCCCAAAGCCCCCCCAACCTGCCAGGGAAAAACGCCCAGGTGGAATGTTGACACACCCTCCCACCAAAAAGGGTGAACACAGCGCTGAACCTGGAGTTTTGCAATTTCTGCAAAGAATGGGCGCATACACCAAAATAGAACACTCCCAACCCCTGTCCTCCCTTGAGCATGGCCTTAGAATTATGGTCAGTGATACTTCCCTCAAATCATGGGGAAAAATGGGGGAGGCCTTCTCCGTGACTTTCCTGAACACCGTCTCAGTAAATTATAAAAATTTACATAGAGGATGGGTGGATGTCAGGTTCATGTCCACAGAGGAAGCGGTGGAAGCAGCAAAAGTCATATTCTCCATAAAAATTAACAATGAAGACCGCACCATCCGCATGGTGCACACATGATAGAATGAGGCAAATGACCTATTCATCATATTTGACCAACTCCTGAGCACCGTGCATCATTATATCCTCTCAGACAAGCTCTGCGGAGGCCTCAAAGGTTACGGCATAATCAAACAGTTTGGATTTGAGAAATTCCACCTCCTGCCCCACCTGTGTACAGGGAAGGCAATAGCCATTATAGAACCCAATCAGGATGTGGTAGAGGATATCACCCTCATTCCATGCACGGCAACCATCAACCTTCCCAATGGCAGCATATCTCACCCCTTCTGCATCACACTAGGACACACCCCACCTATCTGCAAATTCTGCTCAGCTATAGGCCACAAAGACCAGCGTGCCCCATCAAGTGTGGGATCGAAGCACCAGAATTTTGTGAGGACAATATGGAAAAAACAAGCCCAACTTTTGGCAAAATTAAGGACTCCACTTTCACCTTCTATTGGGGTGAAAGAGCTGACGTCACTTTGGTCAAACCCGTTTCATGCAAGGACCATCATCACACACAGACTGCCCACAAGCAGGCCGCGAGTTCCGCCGAGACCCGAGCTTGCACCATGATTTCCCCAGAACAGATTCAGGTGGATGCTATGGCAGTGCAGCGGAATAACCAATCAGATCCCCTGCATATAACCCAAAGCAACCAAAATGATGAATTTTTAAGACACAACCAATTAAACACCTCCAACAAAGCTGGAGCAAATCCACCATGCACCACTGTGGATCCTCCCAGCCAATCACGTGTGTTCAGTGATGATATGGTTCATGTGCACGATATGGAAGACCATTTCAGCCAATCACAATGTGACAACACTCATGCACAAAATCTAATCACCCCAACACCTAGTTTCTGCCCATCAAACCCACAGGCAAGCGGCGGAAAATTTTTCGCTGATGGGGCACAAGCCAACCCATGTCAGACCCAAACTCTACGGAGTAATATGAGTCAGAAGAAACCAAACAAAACCAGTACTATGACCGCCAACCAACACGCTGGAACCAATCTGGTTAATCGGCCCCATACTTGCAGTATGACCCATGATAAGGAACTGGGTGACCTCAGTGGGTCACCCTAGCGTTCCTGATGTGCAGACTACCACAATCACCATAGGGACGCTCAACCTCATGGGAGCCAAGGCCCCCATGTCCCGGGCCAAAAAATGGCTTTCCTGCACAATATACCCATGGTCATCTTGGCCATCCAAGAACCCCACTGTCCACCGGGGGAGAAGGAGTCATGGTCAACCATGCTCCTCCTGGCCAAATCCTTTTGGACGTACCACTGTGGGGTGGTAATTTGAACTAACTGTAATCCTCCAGTAAATATCTGAAGCACATCCTCACACCTGAGGGATGGCTGCTTCTAGAAGATCTCGAGTGGAATGGAGAAACTTTTGCTGTGTGTGTGTATGCCCCAAATGATCCAAAAGACCACCAAAATTATTCTCTGATATCCTCTCAATCCCTCTCCCCGAGGCAATGTTTTTCGTGGGAGATTTCAACTGCTGGCTTAACACCATTACTGAGCACTGGCCCAAGTCTAAGGCTATACCCCGCAGCCACACAGAACTACGCATACTAAAGGCAACGCTGGGCCTATGTGACACCATCCCCAAACAAGCCCCCACCCTGGCCAACATGATGTGGCCCCACCATAACAATAACCAAATGGTCTCAATGACAAAGATTGACCTGATGCTCGCCCCTATAGACTTCTGTCACTGGGTATCAGATTTTACAATAACAATTATACCTTTCTCTGATCACCGGATGGTCTCAATAGTGATATCATCCTCAGAAGTTAATTATAAGCCACCAACCTGGCACAGAGTTCACCCAAGTACCATCCATCTTTTGGAGCTTAAACTTTGGATCAAGATGGTGCTAACAACACAGCAAGTAAGATGACCACCTAACAGGAACCCTATTGCTGAGTGGGAAATTTTCAAGGCTTGAGCAACCAAAAACCTGCCACCTGAACTCCAGAAAAACAGCTGCAATGTCTGCGACAATTAACAAGGCTATCAAACAGCTTCAGCGATAGAAAACAACACACCTAGCGAGGGATATAGCCCCCAGTGGGGCTGCCTGTGGTTCCAGCTATCTACACAGGTAAACTCCCTCTTTAGAAAACACCAGCACTACACCAAAGTATGCTTCAAATCAAAATACATCCTATCCAGTGAAACTCACACAGCCCAATTCTTTCACCGTTTTAAACCAATTTCAACTTTGGCAACTTGCACACAGGTCTGCCGAGCAGATGACACACTGGCGTCCACACCATCCGAAATATCAGCCAAATTACACAGATTCTAAACTGACCTTTACACGGTGGATTTCGCATCACCTAGAGAAATTGGAATATTTTTATCATCCGCTAATATTGAAACTATAGCTGATCAACCAGACCTTGTAGCACCCATCACTAAAGATGAACTATGGAAGGTAATAAGATCAACTCCGCACAACAAGTGCCCTGGGCCTGATGGCCTACCATATGAATTTTTAAAACATATTTTGACTATATCGCATCATTACTACTGGTAACTATGAACAAGTGCCTGGAGGACACAACCCTTCTACCTGGCGGCCAAGATGCATATGTGGTCACAATCTACAAAAAAGGAGACCAGGCAGACCTAAACAACTGGCGTCCAATTGCTCTCACCAATACTGACACCAAAATACTAACCAAGATCTTAGCTAAGTGTCTGGGTTGCATTGCTCAGACAGCCCTCTCCCCCATCAGTTTGGCTTCATCCCAAATCGCTCAATTTGGATAACATCCACACAATTGCCAACATCTTCCAAGCTAACCCCACAGGCGCCCTTGCTTTCCTGGACCAAAAGAAAGCATATGACCAATTGCACTTGGGGCTACCTAGAACAGTGTCTAAAGGCTTTCAACCTACCACCCCGCTTTATAAACTGGGCGCTCCTCCTAACGCGCTCAGCCAGGTTTGCAATCAGAGGCCCAGGTTTCCTAACTGGCACCATCACCCCCTAAAGGGGCCTCAAACAAGGTGACCTGCTTAGCCCCCTACTATACAATTTTACTCTTGACCCCTCCTCCGCATTGCAAACTCAAAGCTCACCGGAATCAGGTTGGAGGGACAACCACCAACCAAAATGCTAGCCTTTGCTGACGACTGCATCGTTGGAATCTCAGGCAATAGGGATGCCAGGGCGATTGGGCGCATTATTCACCAGTATGAGTCAGTGAGTAACGCCATGCTGAACAAACATAAAACGAAGGTAATTGTATGGGCAAATTCAGTTCAAACTGGGCCTCACCCTCCCACCACCACACAAACCAACCAAACACACATACAACCACACAACAACGATCCAAGCCAGTAAAGCCACTATGCTTACCCTTTGCACACCACCCCACCACCTACCCAGTCCGTCATCTAGGCATATGGCTCGAAGCTTGTGGATATGCACTTGACACCATCGAAACCAACATTTTGGACAACATCACAAAAAGAATGACATGTATGCGGAGGAGTAAAGCTAGTTTAACTGGAAGAGTCGTGTTTGCCAACTCCCTGATCTTGTAAAAGTTATGGTTTGCTGCCCACGCGGTTTCCTTCTCCACCAACTTTACCAACGCAGTCTACAAGCTCCTTCAGAACTGGCTATGGTCTGGTTACCGCACACCTGTCAGGATGGAGACCATGTGCGGCCCATGGAAGAAAGGCGGGATGGGGCTGCTCAACGTTACAGAATGATCAACGCAAATCCTCGGCTCATGGGTAGCTCTCACAACGTCACCCAACCCACCATCCCCCCACTGAGCTAAGGCAGCCCAAACCAGCTTCGCAAGGGCACTAAACCTGAGGTCCCCCTCTAGCCCTGCAACTCTGATGAAGTACCTTGAAACACATCCAACCACCACTGGACTGCACAACGCCAATCGATATTTCAAACGCATCCTATACAACCTAAGACAAGGGGATTGGAGCTTCTCCTATGAACAGCAATCTGAAGACATTCACCCTCAAACTGGTTACGTGCAACTCCACAGGGGACAAACGGTGACTAATGCACCTGCCCCACTACCATCCTTTCCTCTATCCCAGATTGACTACCTAGACTACCAAGACGTCCCATATGACTTGCGCACCCAAAAGCAGGTGTGGGACCTCGTCACCTGCCCCCTCTTATCCCCACAAGTGTGCTCCACAGTGTGGCGCTACATGCGCTGTACGTTTAGAACAGCTGACCGCACTTTATCAATGTTCAAGACATGCGCCATCTGCGTTGGACCCAACACACTAGCACACCGCCTGGAAGAGTGTCCGCTGTCCGCGCATATCTAGGCCAACGTGATGCACCTGTTTCAACAATTTCCAACAGCTGAATTCCGAATATCCCGCGATATCCTGGCAATCAACATGGCCTCGCCTATCCCCCAGATGCTAAGGGCTCTAATTGTGAGTATTGCAATATGGTCCATCCACACAATTACCATCGACGCTTTCTACGGGATCCTCCACAATTTCAACAAAGCCATCGTCAGGTCTCACAGCCATTTGGCCGACCACTTCCAAGCCTGGCTGTTTGGATCACTCCAACACAAATGGAAGAAACGGATGGGCAACTGGATTCCAATCTGGTTCCTTCGTTATGACATTGAAAACCTCACAGTCTTCATAGGCGGTACATCCTACTAGCCCTGAGCTGCCATGCCACTTAAGGTCTAGTCATATACCACCCATGGCTCCTAGCCACAACCAAGTGTGCTAAGTCGTATCTTTTGAGTTCCATTGTTTTGCGCTCTCTTCCCTCTTCTGTTTTCCGTTTTCCTCTTCCCTACATATTGGATGCATCTTTCCCCTGGTCGGCCATCCTCAAATAAAAAAATTAAGATGATCAATAGTCTTAAATTTTTTCATTCTCAGCCCGTTGGCCTTCGAATTATAAGTGCCAGTAGTTGATTTTTGGTGTAATCAATCTTCATATGAAAAATTTGGACGCTCAGTTATCAATACTGGTCATGAAATTCATCATTATGGTTTACTGCGCCACTTGGCCTTCATGATTAAGCCTCAGGAACTCCAAAGCACTAATGGAAGTATGTGTGATATTGCTAACCCAAGATTTGGCAACTCCTCTTTCCTCCAAGAAGTTATCAAAGATGGGGTGTAATCTGTCATTTAGCTCCTGTGCTAAATCTGCTACCCAATCACTATCCCAAGTGGCTAGATTATAATTCGCCTCCAAACTAGAATGGACCTCAGCAAAGTTGGCTTCTAATCGCTCATTCAAGATTTGGCCCACCTGTCTGGAGTTGTTCAAGAAGTTTAACAACTTGGTATTGGCTGAATGATGGCGGGTAATTGTCATCTAAGAAAATTCTGGAGGTAGGGTTTACAAATTTGATTAAGTATTGGGCGATATTCTCTATCCCAATTAATTTTTTTTGGATTTGAGCTACACTCAATTGATGATGAGCTAGCTATCTCATCCACAACACATCTTACTATCATTGGAGATAAAAAGGATCGCTACTATTGTCTGTGGGACCTTGTCCCATTTGATACCCACTTAACAACTGATGTTCAAGACGTTACAGTTATTTAGGTGAAATGGGTTCATTGGGGTAGGTAATAATGGGTACATAATTAATCCAGAACACAGTCATTTTAGTATTCCCATTGGGCTCAGTAATGGTTCTGAATAATTGAATGGGATTGCTCCCCTGCTTGGCGTAATCACAATCTGAATTTCCAGCCATGAGCGCCACTTGTTATAGTTTTTGGCCTACTTCAGATGGCTGGTTCTTCTTCTGTGGTAAGGTGGAGCTTCGAGCATCTATTATATGGCGACAATAGACCAGACGATGACCATAGTTATGACATTAACTTCTTGATAATAACACTTCAAAGCCATATTCTTCTGTTGTTATTTGGACAATGGCACGCTGCCATGATCCTTATGATCCCAAGTAAATTCTCAACTTATTACAACATAAAGTATTAAATACAAAAAGTTTATATATTAAACTATGAACTTGTGGTAATAGTTGATTGTCTTTTATTAGTATCAACTTGAAGATAATTTATAAGGTTCAATGGTTGCCACATCTTAACCATGAAGCCTCATTTTTGATGGCAATTTGGCCAGAGAAAAACATAATGAGTTTGTCTAAGGGTCTACAGTCCTTTCAACTTGGGGGCATCTCACACGGCCTCAGGATCAGTGTCAAACTTGTAATTATCAAGACAGAATTTTTGATGTGTCTGCAAATAGCTGAGTGGATGCTCCTCTTGAGCAATCACAGCACATACTAAAGTGATTCATTTTACTAATTAGTAATTAATTTGACCAAAAACTTGATCAACATTAAAAGCTAATTTCGATATAGACCAACAAAGCCCAAGTGCCTGAGTCAATAAATCGACTATTATTATTAAGTATGACCTAACCAACAAAGCCCTCAGGTCCATGTCATCATAGTTAAATATTATCAAGTGGAATTACTACTCCGCGCATCCCAAGCTTTGCATGAGCGTAGAATATTCCTGATCCATAATCACTGATATCCAATATAATCCATAATAAATTAATCATGTTAATATTATTATGTCCCTATCAAGTATCTGATAATTAGGTCCAGGCAACTACTCAACATTACCTATGAACAGAATTGACTAGATATCAAACCAGACTTCCCAATGGCAAACCTTTCAAAACTTACTGACTGCTCAAGAGAGGGATTGGGTAGACAAAGCGGTACAATCTGGATTATCAAAATATGGAGAAGTTCGTGCATTTTGGCAAACTGAAAGCAATAATATCACAAAGTGCCCTAAACCTCAAACAGTCAAAGTGCTCTATGAACCAGTATCATGGATGAAACCAAATAATATTTCCCTACCCTGATTCATCCGCCTTCCAGTTCTAAGCAGTGTTGTATATATTGAGCAAAAAATGTGAAACCAGTGTGCCAGTTCTGCTATCAGACTAACAACACAATGGCTCAATGTCACCATCAAAAAGGAATACCCCTTATAAGTATGACTATGACCTCATTGGTGGGGTCACAAAATTCAGGATGAAAACCTTCCTTAGACTAAAGGCCAAGGAGTGTATTCTGAGTAACCTAATGGAGGTCGCAGATATGAAGCACCAACAACAGGAGTTGGACTTCGACCATAGGGAATTGTGGGAGTGAGAAGCAGTCAAGCGACCTGAAGCAGATGATGAGCCCTTCATAAATCCAAACCCTGAAGCCTACAAAATGGACAAGGGAACGAGTCCTGACCCAATTGCGCCATGCCTTTCCCAGGAAGAATGGACATTTCGGGAAAAGGAACAATGGCAGAAGGCAGGCCCAAAAAATCCCCCAAAAAGGAATGATAAGCGCAAGAAGCAAAAAATAGACCCTAAAGCCTGACAAGTTGAAAGCAAACAAAAAATAAACTCAGAAATCATTAGTGAATAAACCAGATGAGATTAACATACAATCAATTGAGTCAACAAAATTGGCAAAGTTAGACAATCAAAGCCTCAAGAAAACACTATTTTTACCAACAAAATTAATGATGGGGCTGGAAACTGATTGACGGTTGAGGGGAAATTGGCCACAACACTAATAGGGACAAAGGCGACACTGGAGCTGGTGTTAAAACTGTCTTCATTATCCATTGATAAGGAGATGGGGATAAAGACTGATTTTCTGGTGCACAAAATGTCTAGTAATATTATACCAGTACCAACCAACTAACCTCAAAAGCCATATAATACCCCACGCTCACCTTTGGTGACACCAACTGCCAATAACTAAACTTCTATTCACAACTCCATGCACGACCTAGATAATAACATAAAGCCTCATACCCATGGGTTGGGTAGCGAAAAATAAATATCAATACTAGAAATGCTTGGGGGATGGCCAGCATATAAACAAGAAGGCGGAAGATTCATCATTTTAAAACTAATAAATAATATTGACCTAAAAATAATTTTGAAAACACAAGCAGGAAACCAAAAGGAGATGGTGCCAAACTCAAACTGTGATGCAAGAGCCACCCTTGGTCCCGCTAAATAGGCTATCAAGCCCTCTGGATAGATCATTTGATGATCATTGCATTGTACAAGACAATAGACCTGGTATTCATGAAGGAAACCCACGCCATAAGGATATTAGTAGCAACTACTACAAATAGAGAAACTGGAAGAAGCCTTTGTGTGGTAGCTGTCTACGCCCCACAAAGCCCCTCAAAAACCAACTTTTTTGGAATTTTTTATCAGGGGTACCAACTGAAGCAACCACAGTTATAGCAGGAGACCTGAACTGTTGGACAAATGCAAGTCAGGATACATTCCTGATGAGCGAAAGTTCTAACTGTAAGGCTGATGATATGCTAGAACACCTAGTCAAATTGGGGATGTGCCTCATAATCAACGAGGAGGACGACAACTTGGCCAACCTTACAAGGTGGTCATACGACTCTACAAGCTCACCACAGACTGGTTTACGCCTGGACCACATACTGGTGTCATCCAACCTCAAACTGCTGATGTCCAACAGTGAGATTAGCATAAATGCCAAGTGCGAACATATGATTGTCTGCATGGATATTGATCTGGATGAACCCCCAAGGAACTAAGAATGGCAGTTGGCACCAGCCATGCTGAGGGACGGGGAGTGGCGCTGGACAATTAAAAATGGACTTGATCAACTGGTTGCATATCTGGATTGTCACCCAGAGATATATCCCCTGGAAAGATGGATCTGAATCGGAGAAAAAATCAAACACAATAGTATGAAATTTGAGAAAAGCAATAACCTACAATTGTACTGCCACTGTGAAGCATCTGAAAGATGCACTGGAGAGTTTAAAACTTCTCTGGCAAGTCAGTGAAGAATGGTGGAGCGAGTACCAAACAAATCATAAGTGATATTGGGACTTAATGTCTAAAAGGGACTCAGAGCGACAGCTCAACACTACCTACTGAAACCAGAGCCTAGTGGGGACGATGACCAAGGAGGGCTGGCGCACCTCAAATAAATCCGTTCCAAGGCTAGGATACATGAGGTAGAGACTTTGACAGAAGTGACAATGGACCTGGAAGCAATCAAATGCAAAAGAAAAGATTCTATAGTGAGCTATTCCAACAAGATGAGACGAGCTAAACAGTGACAGAAGCCTTAATTGACCTGACCAAGCTGGCACTCAGGACCTTTAAGCTGGAAGATGTCACTAGCCTGTCTACCGCCATTTCAATTGATGAAGTCAAACAAGCGCTAAAAGAATCGCCAAAGATGAAAGTACCAGTCCCCATAAAATGTACACGGAAGTCTACAGTGCATTCCATTACTGCATAGCGCTGGACCTCAAGACCCTCTTCAACTACTGCCTGTGAGCCAGATGACAAATCTTGGGAGGCCTGGAGACCCAAATTGTACTCTTGTACAAGAAGGGACTTCAACGCCAACTCTGTAACTGGCACCCAATCACACTATCCAACACTGACTACAAGCTGCTCACATGAATCTTGTCAAATTGGCTAATGGCAACAGCACCACGCATGTTCCATAAGGCCCAAAGTGGATTTATCAATGACCAAAGCATCTGGGACAGTATTGGTACAGTCTAAAACGTGCTACAAGACATGCGGGAACCAAACAGGGCTATCTCATGTTCCTTGACATGGAGAAGACCTACAATCGGGTAGCGTGGTGCTTCCTCCATGCGGCGCTAAAGGCGGTTGATATTCCCAAATCATTCAGATCATGGACATCAACGCTATACTCAGGCCTGACTACCAAGGTGAATGTTGCCAATGGCCTAACCAACAATATCCCAGTTGGGAAGGGTCTCTGAAAAGGCAATCCCATGTCGCCAATACTTTATAATTTTGCAGCAAACGTGCTATTGGCTGCAGCGGACATGAAACTCTGAGGATTATTGAACCCTAACAAAATGCTGTTGAAAATACTAGCCTTTGGAGATGACACAGTAGTGGGTATCTTTTTACCAACCAATCTTCAGGGTGCCAGGGAGCTCTTGGAACTATACCAGTCATTGTCAAGCGCAAAGATCAACTTGGAAAAAACCTCCATAATGAGAATTAGCGTTCCAAAATTCACTCCACTGTCTGACACATCGCTAATCAGAACTCACAGATGAGCTAATACATTAAAATGCTCTTCAACGACAAAGGGCCAGTGGTACTTGAAACCAAACAAGAGGTACTATCAAGTCTGTCAGCCTGAATGGCCTGCTGGAAAAATATGAGTTAAGCCTCAAAGAGAAAGTGCTGGACATAAATGTATTCATCTTCTTAAATATATGGTATGTCACCCACGTGCTGCCAATGAGCCTAAACCTAGAGAAAAATATCAGAACAATGCTCCTCACCTTCCTATGAGTTAAAGCATAAGTGGCACTGATAGTCCTAGAAAACCTGTTCAAACTGAAGAGCAAAGGGGGCATGGGCCTTCTGTACTTTTAATCTTATGCTCAGCGGATCTGGGCAAAGTTTTTCCTCAGGCTAACAAAGACGCACATGCACTGCCCGACCCTCACATGGAATGTGAACTGGGCCAGAGTTCAGGGCCTTCAGGAGCCAGTCTCCCTCACACTCATTGTATGAATGGATGGTGGACCACCCGCAATTGCCCTCCCAGAAAGGCAGCCCATACTACTGGCAATTGTATAATTGGGCAGTGCACCTGGGCGGCTGGTCGTTAAAATATCAGATTGGGATGCTGACCAAAGCCACAGGGATGTCAAAGCCCACAATTCCGCAATGATTTCCACAACAAACTGAAAGGAGTACTATTGAATTGCCCATGAGTACGCCTCCAAAAGCAATTAAAATTTTCTTCAAATTGACCCCAATCAAATATGGGGATCCACTTCTGAAACCTGGACACAACCCGCCCACCTGTCCACAAATTACTAATGACTAGGTGACCAAAGGCCATGACACTAACTACCAGATGAAGGAGTTAATTTCAGGCCTCAATTTTAAACTAGTAATGGCAAAGCAATGGTTGGTCACTTTGCAGATATAACACTGCACGTTTTAATTTAGTAAGCATAGTGGACTGGAATACCCACACAAAGACTGCCCCATATGCGCCAAACCGGAAGCAGATATCAGCCACCAATACTATGAATGTGCCGTATTCTGAAAGTACTGGTCCACAATGAAGTACATCCTCTCAGGCGTAGAGTCACTCTTGAGATGCATCCATTGCAGGACTTATTTTTAGCAACAACCCAAAGAACAGCCCTGATCTAATTATGAGCCTCCCTTTACCATTAATGTACAAGGGTAATACACTCAGCTCTCATTGCCAAAAGTTTTGACAATAAGCACCCCCATCACAAACGTTTGATACTGAAGACCAATTAATTTATTTTTTTGTCAGTTTTGTCAGATTTCAAAGATCTAGCGTTTAATCCCTGAGTTTTATAAAGCCATGCACTTGGCTTTCCCCACCAGCTCGCTAATCATACATGATGAAGCAGCAAATCAACTCAAGATTGATGGCCTGTAATCCTGGTGATGTTAGAACTGTGGCTAGTGATAGCAATCGCTGACCAGCAATGGTTGGAGTTGCTAGAAAACTAGCGGCCTGACTTCCCAGTGCTTTAAACTCGCCTGAATCAACTGATTCTTCCCTTCCCACTTACTTTTTCATTTAGTTTAATTTTTAAATTAAATATGGAGTTTATAAAGAAAGTGTAAAACTGTCAGCAAATCTTGATGTCATCAGGCCATTGGGAAATGTTGATGCCAGTTTGAAACCCGCCCTGGACACACATAAATCCTTGCCTAATGATTCCTGCTTTACCAAATGGATGCCAGAGAGACCAGGCACAGGTGGGTTGGGTATCCTGAACCTGTTCCCAACCTCACGGGACCGCCCCTATGTGGGGTGGCCATGGGAGGTTCCTGTGGCCCATCAGGCAAGATGCCATTGATTCAGATGTTGAAATCAAAGAAAATTGACAACTCAGGTGTCCAAGGTCAAACTAACTGCAACTCAGCCCGCCATCAACAATTTCAAAGTCAGTTCAAATTAAATTTATTTTCCCTCATTCAAAGTTCACCAGTTTAGGCGAATCCTTGAGGGCCCTGATCCCACATCTTACTAAGCTATTCCCCAAATCAATTGTCTTTAAGCAGTTGTAACACACTGAGAAAATTGACAGTTGATTTACTATCTTTATTTCCAAATAAAAATCCCATTCCCCAAATTTCACTTTATTATGAGGTAATTAAACTACCCTACCTGACCCAATTTTTCCCAGCTCCAAAACCCTCAAGCCCTGGGGCCATGTTTGCCAGGTTCATCGCCAGGTTTATATTCACAATTATGACCCATGGGCGCTCGTTGGAAAAATATGTTCTCATTCAAATAACTGTCATTCAAGGAGCAGTGCCTCTGGCTTTTGAGCTTGCCATTTGGGTGCTTTGGTATCCAGACTGGCAGGCCAGTCTAAACTTATCTTGCTTCCTTCATGACAACATGCTTCCATAATTCCAGACAAATATCAAGGCATGATATCTCTGAATCATTCAGCAATGAGCCTTCAACAGACCCTTTATATCATGTGGTTATCTAAAAGCAAATATGGTTATTAAATTTTAGTTAAAGGGAATGACTCCTAAAATTATTGAAGAAGTATCATGCCCTTAGACTTACCAGATGTTAGATAAGGCAAAAAATACCAAAGGCATGAATGGAGTATATATAATCAAATAGGATGATGTTGATGTCATTGTTCCTTTAAGTACAATCTGTAAATAATTCCCTAATATTTCCATTGAATTGATTCAAACTTTAAATGCGTCAAACTATACCAAATTCATGCTAAAGAACAACCTGCTTTAATGTTTTTGTAATTGGAAATAAAAATGCGCATTGCAATATCCTTGGGGTTGGCTACCAAAATAAACTCAATATCTTATAAATAAGACCATTTGAAATAATTTCAAAGAGGAAAGTAATGCTATATGACTAATAATCATCGATAATTATTGTGTATATTGATATAGTATATAGTAAATTACAAGAGTTATTTGATTTAAAATATAAAAAACATATAAAATGTAGAATATAAAAACATAAAAATAGTGTGGAAAAAATATTACTAATTAGAAAAGAAAAAAACCTTCTAATATTTGTTAACATTTTTTATTTTAATTTGGGACTCAATCATGTCTACTTTGCTGTCTGAAACCCAAACCATATAATATGCCTCATGAGAGGGAGAATGGAAGATGAGAATTTCAAAAAGAACTAAACAGGCCTCGTGATCATACCAGGCTATAGGGAAGCTGTCAAAATGAAGTTGACTGTTAAGATTTGAATAAAAAAATGGTCAAGGTTTAAGTGGAAGAGCCAAGAGAAATTTGAGTAGGTAATTCATGTCTGTTCTCCTGTACTAAGAATTGGAAGATTTTTGTGACTCATTGGAGCTAAAAATGAACTCTTCGTTATTTGAGAAACTAAAGTTTGCAACATAAGCAGAATTGATATATGTGTTCAATTACTGGCAGCACAAAATTTGCTAAGGCCCATAAATCATTATATTTTAAATTTAAGCAACAAAGAGTTGAACAAACTTTTATATGTTAAAAAATGTCATATAATTAGCTTAGATAGCATGAAGATAAGAGTGATAAAGTTTTGCTGTATAATTTGGTTAAACTCAGGAATATGTTGGGATTTTAATGATTACATACGTCAGTTTTGACTTAGATACTAATTTTTTGATAGACTAAAGAGTCAAGAATTATATAAGAGATGTTTGTTGACTAATTATTAATTATTTTAATATCAGGATTTAATCCCAATACTAATTTTACTGTTTTAAGCTGGTTTCATTTGACAATATAAAGTTGTAAGTAAATTGATAAATTTGCTTATTTAGTCATTATAGATTTTCACATGAAGTGATTGGGCTGAGGCACCAACTAATTAAGGTACCAATTTAAAGTTTCATAGCATTATAATGCTGTTTTTTTTGGTATTTATTTAATTAATTACTAAAGCGACGATGCCTGCTCTTTCAGAGTAAATTTACCACTACTTAAACATGGCCACTAGCCACTTCAATGGCAGTTAAATGGCATTGGATAGACGTCACAACATAATTTTCTAAAGGCAGCCTGGAATGACATTAGCTTGTCAATGATGGCTGCTATTTCAAGTGGAGATGATAATGATTGGCTTATTAATCAAATTAAAAATTCCCTTTAGGGTAATAAGCTTGTTGGCAATGTTTGTCATTTCAAGTGGAGGTGCAACAGTTAGTTTATCATAAAACTTGTGTAATCCCTTGTAGTATATAAATCCCCTTACTTTTTATCAAAAGAAAGATATAGATCTTTGAACTGTTTATTGTTTTTGCTACTTTAGAAGTGTGTAGGCATGGTTAAATTATCTTTCTATTAATTATCTTGAGTGAGGTGGAAGTTACTTGTTGATAATGATATACCTGAGTGAGTTTGATTTTACTTATTAAAGAAAACTTGAATGGGCTAGCTTTGGCATACACTAGCACTTCTTTATTCCAGACATAAGTTGAACGAGATTGTGCACCAGAATTTTAAAATCCTTACTTTGGCAGATGTTTTTTTATAGCTTTATGTGAAACTATAGCATAGAAGTTGTATAAGTTTTCCAAGAAATTATTATATCTAAAATACAAAAAAACAAGATCATATCATATCTTAGTCACTACTTTAAATATAATTTTATGATACTTCAAAACAGTATCTATGGTTTATTTAAATATACCTTAATCAGTACATGCAAAATTAATTTAAAATAAAATACATATTGGTTATCCAAGCGTATCTAGTGCCCTATACTAGTCATAGAAGTTTCTGGTATTGAAAAAAGATTTTTATCCCTGACCTTTGTACCTCAAAAATTTTATGGACAATCATTTCCATTTTTTGTTCTATAATGTATTTCTTTAGTTTACATATGGAATTCCCAAACTTAAGTAATATGATCTAATCTCATACCACGTTTAATTCTGGAATATCTCTTTATTAAGGACCCCACAGCCTATCTTAGTAGAATCAAAGTAAATGATATAATTTTACTATTGCTATGAAAGAATAAAATTATATATAATATTACATTTCATAGCCAATATTATGCAAACATTTTTAAGTACCTGTTCCCTATAAGGTAACATATTTATAAAAATTTTAGCCTTAATGTGTGACATTCAAGATCTATATATTCTATTTGTAAATACTAATCATGAAGAAACAATAGTCGCCTTTTTCTCATAACAATTACTTTAGTTAATACAATTTGATTCAAACAGAAAATTTAAATAATCACACACAGGAGAGATGGGCGACTTTATCAATAAAAATAATACAACATGGGTGAGCGTTGCGGTGAGCAGTGCGCTTAACGGTGCAACTAAGGGCAAGAAACGCCCTGGAGGGGGACCAGGAACCCAATCCACAAAGAAATTGCAAACTAAGACACCATCTGGGTTTATGGTATTCACTGTAAAGCATGCGTAATATATGTACATTCAGTTTAACCAACCCTTGTCAAAGGTGGAGCACAGGATCAGACTCTTCCTTGGGGATGAGTCACTGACCCTGTGGGAGAAAACATGTGAGGCACAGACCTCACTTTTCCCTCATGTGGTGTACATAGCTACCAACAACATGGGCTGCGGCTGGATCAATATTGGTTTTGAAACAGCTGATGAAGATGATGCTGCAGCAAAAGTCTGTATGGAAATTGCCCTCCCCAAGGGCAAAAATATTGTGTGCACCGCGCACACCAGATGGAACAAAGTGAAAACTTTGTTCATCTCTTTTGACTCGGCCCCCCAACCTTCCTTGTAAGGTAATTGAGGAGGAGATCCGCAAAGGTCTTGTGGCCTATGGAGAAATTCAGCAACTCAAATTACAGTGATTTTGCTTAATGCCCAACCTGTGCACAGAAAAAGCTATCACCGTAATCAACCCCTTCCCAGAAGTGGAAGAGGACTTATCCAGAATTCCCTGCACAGCAGAATTTCACTTTGCAGATGGGGGCCAGTCAGCCGCATTCCAAGTTGCACTGGAACGCGCACCGCCCATTTGCAACCACTGTGGCTCACAGGGTCACAAGGAACACGCATGCCCTGAGAAAGAGGGCTTAATGGAAAATGATTATTGTGAGGAAGCAATGGACAAAGATAATGAAAACTTTGCCAAAATAACTGACAGTCACCACTCATTCCACTGGGGAGAAGATGGACTATACTCCATCATGGACCCAGTTACACACAAAGAATGTAAAGCGGCACAAAAATCATGCAAGTGAGCAGCGGCTAAAGCTGTGGCACACGCGTAGTATGCCATTAACCCCAGACAAATTTGGGAGGATATTTCAGATATTCACTGAGCCAACTAATCAGAACAATATGCCCAGGTCAAAAGTTTTCACAGGAACCTGACCAAGTCAAAAGCGACATCAGTCATGCACATACTGAGGAACAATGCAACCACAATTTGGGCGAAAATGCGGTGCACAATTCACCAAAGTCAAACCTCAAAAACATAGAATCCAATCAACAATCTGCATCAAATCAACATGAAACCTGTGTGGGAAAGGTTGATGCAAATGCAAAAACCACAATTCCCATGAATCATTGGGTCAGATCAAGGGAACCAACAATGGCAGTCAAAGAGTTGGGGTACAGACGCGAAGCATGGCCAAAATGAGCTGCGGTGGGATAGGGACAGAGGGCCCTCCCAACTGCTCCTGAGGCGCCGCGGGCACCTCAGTGTCAATAGGGATGCTAAACATTGCGGGAGCCAGGGCTCATACATCTCAAGCCAAAAAGCTGGAATTTCTGCGAAAACCTCTTGTAGACATCTTGGCCATCCAAGAAACTCACTGTCTACAAGGGGAATAAGTATCCTGGTCAGCAAGGGTCGCACCATCACAATCAGTATGGACGTCTCACTGTGGGGTGATCATCTGAAACAACAAAAAATTTAAAATTACAAATTCGTTATCACACTTACACAGTCAAGTCCTGGTAGCAACAATCACATGTCAAGATGAAATAATTTTGATAGCATATATCTATGCACCGTGTACTGCAACTGAGAGAAAACAAATTTTTGAAAACATTTCTACTTCCACCTCCCACCAGATACCATTATGTTAGGCGATTTCAACTGCTGGGATAACCCCAATATGGATTGATGGCCTAATCCCAGGGATACCCACCTGGACACATTGAATTCCGCACAATGAAGGCATCTCTTGGCTTACAGGATGCTCTCCCCCAGTTCACCACTCCTTCCCCACATGACGCAGCCCAACATATGCGAGGGAGCGCTCATATTGATGAGTCGCATTGACCACATCCTTGTCTTGCAATCCCACCACTCAATAATCTCCAAATTTACAACAAAAAATATCAATTTTTCTGACCACTGATTGGTTACGGTGCAGTTAATGCCAACCCAATCCCACACACAGGTGTCACCTTGGAGAAAGCTTCACCTGAAAATATAAAATTGCCTAAAATATCTGACTGGGTCGAAAATGAGGCTATGAACCCAGAATTCACAGCCCCATTCACTTTGGATCCCATCGCAATATCGGAAAATTTCAAAAAGGATTTAATCAACAAAACCCAACATATTGCATCATGTAAGTACACCGCGGACACGGCCACAATAAAGCGTACCTTGGCGGAACTAGACCACCTGGAGATAAATACTCCGAGATCTGGCTATAGCCCCAACTGGGGACACAAATGGGCAGAAATATCTGCCTAACTTAACAATCTCATCTTTGAACACCAACACAGAATCAAAGTATCAAACAAAGGTAAGTTCATAAAGGAAGGCGAAACCTGTTTGACATACTTTTTCCACCAATTCCACTCCCATGGAAACCAGCCCACATGCACACAGGTCCACATGACCAACGGCAACATGGCAACCAACCCTGAAGAGGTCAAGGCGGAAGTACACTGTTATTACACCAAATTATATCACGAAACGCCAACAGATTCACAAAAAATTAAAGAATTTATACAAACTGCCGATATACAAAGTACACCACCAAATTACAACATATTATCCCTAATCACATGGGAGGAGATTTGGGAGTCAATTCGCGGTGCACCACGTAGGAAATGCCCAGGGCCTGATGGGATACCCTAAAAATTTTACAAAAAATATTTTCAACAAATCGCCCCCCTCCTATTGGCGTCTATGAACCAGTGCTTATTGGAAACACGCCTACTACCAGGAGGCCATGAATCCTACGTTATAACCTTGTATAAAAAGGGTGACAAGTTGGACCTGGCCAACTGGCGCCCAATTGCACTCTCCAACACTGACACAAAAATTCTAACAAAAATTTTAGCAGCTATATTAGGCGCAATGGCATCTGACGTCCTATCACCCAACCAGTTTGGGTTTATACCAGGGCGTTCAATCTGGAACAACATTTACCCTGTTGCAAACATTTGCCAATCCAAAGCAACTGGTGCCCTGGTCTTCTTGGATCAGGAAAAGGCGTATGACCGTGTTAGCTGGCCATACCTAAAAGAATGTCTACATGCCTTCAAACTCCCACCAAGATTCATATAATGGGCGATGCTCTTAACAGAATCTGCAACCATGGCTGTATGCGGCCCTGGAAACCTAACAAACAAGATTAAACCACACAGAGGGCTCAAACAAGGGGATCCCCCCAGCCCACTGCTATACAATTTCAGCTTTGACCCACTCCTCCATTTAACTGACTCACGTCTCATGGGCATAACTGCACAGGGACAGCCAACAGTCAAGATACTGGCCTTTTCGGATGACTGCGTGGCAGGTATAGCTAACAATGATGATGCCCAACAGCTGGAATGCACTCTAGAGGAATACTCCAAGGTGAGCAATGCATTGCTCAACAAAAGAAAGACAGAAATCATCCTCTTAGGCAAATACACAAACAACTGGGCCACAACATCAGAACCTCATACCAACACATGAAGAAAAAACTTAATCATTTTACCCTTTGCAACACCTCCCACCACCACTCCTGTCTGACACCTTGGAATTTGGCTAGAATCAGGGGATATGCTAATGAGACAATGGAAAGTAACCTGTTACAACGGGTATCCAAACGCGTCGCCTCCCTCAAGGGAAGAACCCCAGGATTAACAGGGCGAGTTACAGTTGCTAACTCGCTCATCACCCTAATACTATGGTACCCAGCCCATGTGATCGCCTTCTCACCTACCTTTATAGCTTTAATCCGCGCGCTTATCCAAGGCTGGCTGTGGCCCAGCTCTCACCCTCCTATATGGATGGAAACACTATTTGGCCCACGCTCAAGTGGAGGCATAGGACTAATAGATTTTGAGAGCCATGCCAATCACATCCTATGTACCTGGATAAAGGAAGTCCTTGCTCCAGACCTCCTGCAACAACATTGGTCCAGAGCAGCAAGGACTAACTTTTCACAGGCGCATAAATTAACCAACCCACATAGCCCACCCAGACTACTTTCATACCTTGCCAAACACCCTACTGCAATGGGTCCGCATGGAACCTCCCCTCATTTCAAACATATCCTCTGAACTATCCGCCGTATGGGATGGACCATAGAGAACATGGGTATTATACAGGGAAGGGGACGACCCAGCCCCCAATTCAAATTAAGAAACCCAGAAAACCACCCCCAGAGGGATATGCTTGCAACAACCCCAAACATAGCTAGGATAGAATACCTAGATATGTTGGACATTCCCTATGATTTAACCACACAGAAGGCAGTGTGGAAAATGATTCACCACTCACTCCTACAGCTGAGGATAAGAGCAAACTCCTGGCGCTGTCTGAGAAGGACCTATAGGATGGCAGACCGCTCCAACTCCCTCCACAAAACATGTGCAGTATGTGGAGGGGAGGGATCCCTACATCACCGCCTAGAAACAGCCCCCCAACCAAAGCTATATGGCAGGAAGTCGCACGCCTGCTTAAGATCCAAAACGAACAGGAATTCTCGATATCAAAGAGCATCTTCACGCTCCAGATCAAGTCATTAATCCCATCTACCCTCCGCTCCCTAATAATACCCATTGCAATGTAGACAATCCACACAATTGCATTAGATGCGTTCAAGGGCATGATCCCAACCATTCATGGGGTTATTAACAGATTACATGTCCACTTGCTGGTGCACTTCCAAGACTGGCTCTATGGATATATGAGACCAAGGCAAAAAGCGCTCACAGAATAATGGTTCCCACTCTGGTTCCTCCACACAGACCCTTTCCTTCACACCTGCTCCATAGCAGGGGAAACCCCATCAGAGTAGCACACTAACCCCCCCCATACCTGGCAGTCCCGCTGGCAACAGGGGTAACTTGAGTACCCTGGGGTGCCCAATTTTATATTTGTCAGTTATTTTCTTAGTTTTACGTATATTCAGTAATGTCCGTCCCCTGGTCAGCTTACCTCGGTTAAATAAATGTTACCTTGGTTAAATAAAAAGAAACAATAGTCAGCAGACTTCCCAACAAAGTACTAGCAAATCCCACCATGAACTTTTTGTTTTCAATTTTTGATTTTTTTTGTTTTTATTAAAGAGTACACACCAAAGATAATGCACTTGATGATAAGGGATGACGAGGAGACAGAAAAAAATAAAACCCCTCCAACCAAATCAGGATTTGAAGATTGCCTATACAACCATGGTGAAGGAAAAGGGTTTGTACTCCTCCTTAACTGCTGCTTTCTTACAGAATATGCTAGTCATGCTAAAAAGCATAAGAGCGGGACATTAATTAAGATAGGGTTCAAGTCTGTTGTATGGTGGGTTGTCAGGGATCAGAATGGCGAAAAACATTTAATACAGCTATCTGGATAAATTGTGTTATGTCTAGATATGGACATTGTGGTGGGTATACAAAAGAAGTAAGACTAGAACGCGTTAACTCAAAAAGGTTGAAATTTATCACTGTTGCGATGGCACAGACTGATAAGGTCACTTTGGTGTGGAACACAATGATTTTGATATTGGCACTAGTGGAGAGGTTGGATAGTAAAGTTGGCAGGGGCGCTAATTTGCCAGTAATGCTGTATATTTTGCAACCACCTTGCAGAGTGGGCGGCATATATGATAGCCCATCACTGTCATTGCAAGATGATGGGCACTTTGATATGGGGCGGCAGATGACTTAGCACATATTGACATTGAGGTAATTTTATGCTATAATTCTGGTTTTGGAAAATGGGCAAAGTTCTAGGGTCAATCAGATTGTAAAACAAGCTTACCTGATTTTTTTACCTCATCTAAATATGCCATGGGTTATTATTACCTGAATTGGGGAATCTGTATATGAGTAGGAATGGCGGGTGGTTGGATCTGGGAATTGGTGTATAAAAAGGTTTCCAGGCGCTATCACAACTAGCTGGTGTGAATGATTTCTTATTAAACGGGGTAAATTGGTTGAGATCAACTTTTTTGGGGAACTAAATGTTTATCAAATCCACTGACATGTTCACGGTTTTTGGGGAAAAGGGGAGATTTGATCCTCATACAGAATAATCTGTGCGTTGGAAGTGAATTAGTCACCATATTGATGGCCTGGCATGGCTGTGGCAGTGGTACAGGAGGGTCACTTGCACTTTTAGTGGTCTAACCAAAAGAACAATGGACATACAGCCTTTGACCCTGCACATGGGCTCAGAAGGGACGGTTGGAGCTTACTGTACAGTGGCATGGAGAAATCTTAAGGGGTTTTCATTGTTATATGGGAATAATATCACAAAATCAATAGCTCTGCTAGACAACTGGTCCATTTTAAACCACAAACTGAAAAACAAGATCTGAGCTATAGAAGTCAGACCTAACAGGAGCTTCTGTAAATTTATTTTGAGGGGGAGATGAGTAAATAACATGTGAACTAACACAAGGGTTTAGTTTACTGGCAACAAAGTTTGCATAGTGAGAGTTGGTTTATTTTTATAAGATGTTGAACCGTTGCCTCTATTGTGGTGTCAGCTTTGCAGGAGAATCTGAGATTGAGATATCCCTTGAGGGAGAAAGTTTAGAAAGCCATCAGGAATCATTTATCCTGGGACATGTCAATTATTGCTGCATCATTGTAGGTGAAGAGATTCTAATTTTTTACCCAAAGGTTATTTTGCATGTTGCTTCAGGGGAGCACCAGTGGGCTGTAAGGCACCAGCTGGGAGCATGGAGATGAAGCTAGATCTTAAGGTGGGGCAAATGACCATATGGGTGGGGAGGGCTAGCAGAGCTAGCTCAGGCACGCTTTGAGGGTGGCTGAAAACCCTGCGAGGCGGTGCACCACCATACATGGGGGCAACAGGCATCAAGCCTATCAACTTTGATTGGGTAGAGCAGTGCAACTGCAAGTGTTGGTATGTTCTTACCCAAAATTTGAATCTGTTCAATAAAGTGATCAAAGTATCAGAAAGGGTGAATATTACGCTTTTCTCTTTAAATTTTAAATTTTATAAATTTTATTCAAGGTGGGCTGACCTGGGGATGATACCGCACCAATTAGGGAAGTGAAGAAAATGGGAAAGGAGGATAAAACCCGGAAAACCTCCATGCACAGCATATGATAGGCCAGGAACTCCATGGACCGCCTTTGCAATTTGCTATCTCAGTTCAGGGCATTGGCGCGCAAAACCAACACAGTCAAAATCATCCCCTACCCAAAGTCCAAAACTGGGATCAAACTCGGGAGGCAATGATAGAGGGTCTATACTCTACCACTGGGGTATCCTCCCTTTTTTCTCTTTTCTCTTTATACTTTATAAACTTAGATACTATTATTATAATCCTTTTGTATCTCGACTATCTAGCTAACTTCACCAGGAATAAAACTTTATGTGATGTTTTTGACTAAAATTTTTTAAAGAGATTTCTTACAAGACTGACTTTGTGAATGCTTCACTTAAGAGTGGGAACACTTATAACATACATAAAATTTAATACCTGATTGATTAATATTAACGCACCTATGAACCCTGCTAGTGGATGTCCTTGAGGTTTAGAACTTTTTTGTTTTACTAAAGGTCAATATATGCTCAATAATTTATATGCTATACCATAGAGAAACTTCTACTGCATTAGCTGTGCACCTCTCAGTGCAAAAATTCAAATCATGGGTTACTCTTTTTCTGACTAGCTTTGAGTGCTAGAATATTACCCAAGTCCCCAATTACCACTCCCCTTTATGATAAGTCAGATGTTGAAAGCAAAAAAACCTTTGTGATACTAATGTATATCATTTTACCAAGTTATGTATGAAATTTTGTTAATTAAAATAATAATTTTGGGCCATTCTTTCTGCTTTATGCATGATAGCCCTAATGCATCTGGACCCTATAACTCCGATAGAATATTCCTTGTGGATTTTATTAGTTTGGTGATAGCTTTTGTACCATGTCTTATTTACCACAAAGTTAACACATAATCTTTAAAAAAATCTCTCAAAAAGACCAAGTTATAACCTGAAGTTTGCTCAGGTTTCCTATTAAATTATATATCTTTTTGTTAAAAGAATAAGAATATCTCACTTATCTTGGAATTTGTAAAAGTAGGGGCAGAAGTTCATCATTGGATAACATAAGGTAAGGTTAAAAGAAAAATCGCTCAAGTCAGAATGTCATCCTTAGGATACTTTAAGTCCTTCATTAATGCTCAGAATACCCCAATTTTCTGAACCTTACATTAATAATCCAACCACATGCCCAAAAGATAGTTTCCTCTATCTAATGGAGATCTAGGTCAGTTCACCAATTTAAAAGAATTGTTTCCTACTATAAACGCAAACTTGAAAACTTAACATTGATCTGATAACTCTGATGTCCCATTTGGAAGAGGTATAGGGGCCAATTTAATTTTATTGCCTTTATGGTCTCTAGATTAACTTACATACTACTAAGTAACCCAAGGCGTTGGAAAGGGCTCCTTTGTTAGTCAAATCAGTAATTAATATAAATCCTTTACAGATTTAAATTAAAATCAATTAATATATTCAAAATATAGGTAAGTTTATTGCCAGTAGTGCAACCTTTGATGCATCCTTTAGAACTCTAAACTGGGATCAAATGCAGCTACCTGTAGGTTACAAAGTAAATTTTAAAGGTGATTTTATTAAAATAGTTTAGGCATGGAATATCTTTGATCCCAGCATCAATGGCTGGCCGAAAATTAGATTGAATTTCTAAAACCCAACAAAAAACTAATGATCTATTTAGATTTTTAAAACAATCAAAATCACCATGCAACCATCACACAAGATAGAACTTCCTATGGTTTGGATAATGGGAAACCATCTTGTGCAAAACCCATTATATGTGGGGCTGTGAGAAGCACCCATGCTTGGAGAGCCAAAGGAGATTTCATTTTAGTGAGGGGTAATGTAACAATCAGTTTCATGCAAGATGGTTACCCAATTGCTGAACCATAAGGAATTTCATCTCATGCTATGGCTGTATGGTGATTTTTGATTCTTGATATTTTTAAAAAGTGATTATTAGTTTTTATATCTGTTAAAATTTAATTTAGTTTTCAGCCATACATTGATGCTGGAATAAATGGTTCTCCACACCTAGCTTGTTTTAGCAATTTAACTTCAAGGTTCACTTTATAAACTGCAGGTAGCTGCGTCCAAATCCCAGTTTTAAATTCTAAATGGATACACCAAGTGCTGTGCTACTGACACTAAATCATTCTATTTGAATGTATATACTAGTTTGTTTTAATCTAAATTCACATAGAATTAAGTTTATTTATCTTTGTGACTAATGCAGGAAACTTTCTAACGCTTTGGGTTACTGTGTAGTATGTAGGTTAATATATAGACCCTGAAGGAAATGAGATCAATTGCCCCCATACCTCAGCTAAGTTGGACACTGTAAGTCTCAGGGAACATCCTTTGGCTCTTGATTGGGTCATCTTCCTGTTCCCAAATAAAAAGACACCGAAGAGGATGGCGGTACCTCTCATCACTCAGGGCGATCTCGCTCACATAGTAGATGAGCGATGGGTGACAGCTCGTTCACTTCAGATCCCACCCCCAATATCCACACTTACCTCAGCAGAACTGTTTTGGGGAATTAGTGAAATCTGTGCTGAGATTACTAAATTGAGATTGTTCAGATCTAATTTGGCTGGCAAGCTGGCTGATGCCCAAAATTTGAATGGCTGTAAAAGCATGAAGAATGAGATATCAGCTGGATTGCCTGATGGTTCCAATTCAATCACTAAACCAGTAGAACAAATACTGGGCACCATTGATGAGGGTTCAAAGCCCTCTGATAGTAATTTGGGCATTGAGCCCGATGTGCTGCTGTTGACTGAATGAATGGTTCAATGACCGAGTGTGGGCAGGTTGGCCATCCTGAACCTGTTCCCAACCAAATGGACCCATCCCTATATGGGATGGCCTTGGGGGATTCCTGTCACCCATTGGACCAACCGCCATCATGCTAACTGTTGGAAATGTAGTTGAGCCCTGGTTCAGACGTTTGAGGTCAAACTGACAGAGACTCAGCCTGCTGCCAAATTTTGTGATGTCAGTTCCCAAAGAATAAACCCACCCATTCCTGAACAATTCACCGGTTAGGTCAAATTTGTGGGTCCCAACCCCATCCTGTCACTAACCAATCAACCACTATTTTATCAGTTGCATGGCACTGAGAAAATTGTTGGTCAATTTATTTTACTTTCCTTTCCAAATAAATTTTACCTAAAAACCAAATTTTTTATTTTTCATTCTGACCGCATCCCAGATGGCATTTTCCTGGTGGCCCATCACCCCAAACTCCAGGTGGGCTTTACCAATTCTTTTGGTCACTATGGCTCCCTCCATTGCCAATTGGCCCAGCAAGTCTGACATTTTTGGCTTTACAACCCCGCTCTTATGAACTTCCAGCAACAATACATGGGGATCTTATAGCCCTATGTCCATCAATGAAAAGAATCCATCTCCTTATCGCCCCCAATGAAATAGCCTCTCAAGCCAAGAATCTCGTTGAAACTACCCCAGTAATCCCACCTCTAGCAGAAAGAACCACTAGTTGGTAATGGGTTCAGTGTGGTTTGTCATTGGCCTACTCCTCACCCTGTTGTTGCACCACCATTTTGTGGTATCACATTTCCTGGCTCCATATCAAGTTGTACAGTCAGCAATGCCTCTGGCATTCTGACTTGCTTTTTGGGTGCTCACACATCCTGACTGTCAGGCCAGTCTAAACTTCTTCTGCCGTTTCCATGACAGACACTGTTGTCAGCAGAGCAATGCTGAGTTTTTCAAGTTGCTTTTTGAGTGGTAATAATTTTTCTAAATCAGTGACTGACCTATATCGCCATTAGATCAATAAAAACTCTCTTTTGGGCATGTGGTTGGTTTACCAACGCAACGCTTAGAAACTTGGGTTTTAATGAACATTACACTTAGGACTGTAAGAGGTTCGTCACCACTATGACTTTGAGTAAAAATTATTGCAACAGAAAAATTTTGTGCAGTTTTCAAACTCTAAATTACTATCCAATGCTAAGTAATGTCACAAAAATAAACCTTACTTTGATTTAAATTGATCACCTTCTTTATCAAAAGGGACTGATTTCATATCTGTTAGTCTTTCCTATTATATTTTGTTAAATAAGTCTTTGCATGGTCTATAAACCCCAACAATTTATTTTTAAGAGTTTATAACTATCATCATTTACTTGTTCTTAAGGCTACCTCAGAAGACCCCAACAAGGGCTTTTGCTTTCTTAGTATAATTCAAGTGTGTTGCATAAACATAAAAAATATTCTCTTATGAACTCATTTACCATAAATACAGAAATTTCACTAACTTTGAAAATTAAGATTCTAAACAGATTTCTTACTTATCTTATATATATATATGTTTGTCTCACCACCAACTGGTATTTGAGATTATAGAAAATTATATTTTATGTAAAGATTTCGTAGCCCTTATAAAATATTAAACTTAAACCTTTACCATTTATAATTAATTGATGTCAGTTTAATCTAAGTTGGTAAAGCAAAATAAAAGGTCCGTCACAGGAATTGCATGGTTTTCAGATAAGATGTACTTATCCAGTTTGGCTAAAAGATATCTTTATTTATGACAATACATAGTGAATGTTAAGAATTTCATTATTCATATATTTTTTGAAGATCACGTCGCTCAGGTGTTAGCCATTTATTTTTGTGCATGATTGTAGCCATTACAAAAACTCCAAGTAGCGTTAATTAACATCTGATATGGAATATGAACGATTTCCCCCTGATCTGTCATCTTCAGATATTCAAGTCAGTGTGGCTTGTTGACATATACTTATAATTTGAGATATTCCCACAAAAAGAGGTCACATAAGCTTAGGTCAAAGGAGTGAGGAGGACAGCAAATGTTGCCATATATGGAGATAAGGTGGCCTGGAAATTGATCTTGTAAGACAGCCATTGAAAAATGAGCTATGCGTGAAGTTGCACCATCCTGTTGAAACCATACTCTCCTCATTGCTCATCTTCAACGTTGAAGTTCTGGGAAGAAGAAGGTTTGGAGCATCGTAGTGTAGCGCTTTGAATTAACAGCCACATAAATATTTGTTTCTCTCAAAAAAGTATGATCCAATAAAGCCCTTTTCCCCAACTGAAAACCATATTGTTACTTTTGGGCTGTGAAAAGAAGACTCATGTAACATCTGAGGTTTTTCATTACACTAATATCTACAGTTTTGTTTGTTACCAAACCCATCTAAATGAATATGGGCTCAATCACTCATGGAAAATCATATTACGTTATTAGCCATAGTTTCAAGCCTGCTTTTAAAAGAAATAACGCTGTTCATAATCACCTACATTAAGTTGCTGATAAATACTGAATTTTGCATGGTTAATATGAAGATCTTTGTGCATAATACTTTGTACTGTTGACTCATTAAGCCCTAAACTCGTAGCATGCTTGCAAACTGACCATTAGGGCTCTGTAATGCAGACGTCCTAAGTTGTTTGATGTTTTTAGGTGTATGGGCTGTGTTGACAGGGCCAGGTGGTTTTCTCTTCATTATGGAGCCAGTTGTGTTAAAGTTTTTAAACTATCTCAAAATGGTGTTGCAGTCTAGAACAAGTCGCAGACTGGAATAATAAAATGGGTGCAAAAGTCAAGTTGTGTCTGTTTCATTAACCATTGTTTACCAAAAACCGCCAGGGAGTGAACATATAATGTTCCACGTTCCATGACATGGAGGCAAATAAACTTCCCACTCTAACGAACAATTTAAAGGCCAACACACATTCAATGATGACAAAAGCTCAGCTGTACTACCCAGTATAAAAATATATAATTTCCGTGACAGACCCTCTAGAACTTTTTCTGAGCACCTACAACACTTAGAGGAAGTTTTTCTGCCTTACTAAGTCTTATTAAAACCAAGCTGCTTAAGTGCAATTTTTTTAATAACAAACAGGATATCTGGGTTTCATTATTAATAAACATGGCTTACAGCACCAGTGGGTGAAGATTGAGGCCCAAAAAAATGATGCAGATAAGTATCAAGCATGAAAAACAGGTTTTTTTGGGATGATTGGCTACTGCCATTTTGTTAAGAACTTTATTAAGATAGGTGAGTCTTTATTCTGCTCTCTCAAAAACAGCATACAATTTAAATAGATGGCAAACTAGCTTTTGACTTTGGCAAGTTGAGACTTTATCTCACCAAAGTACTGATACTCTTGTACCTTTAATTTTATAAAACCATTTTTGAATTCAAATGGATTAATCCCTCACTGACATTACAGCAATAATATCAGAAACTGACTGAGGGAATCTTTCATGGAGCGAGCTGATAATTTTAAGACTGTCCTGGAACCCCAGGTGAGTAGACACCCTTAACCCTAGCCATAATACCTCAGATACAGCCATCCATATTGACAGATGATATAATAGGAGGGCAGCTGCAAGTACCACCCAAAGATTTCCAAAATTGGCAGCCATAGTTATAAAATGTATGTCAGACTGCTAATTTTCTCAGATAAAATTTGAAACTTGTTAAGAGTCTTTTTTTGGAATTATAAAGGGTATAAAAAGTGAACTGGAGTGACAATGGAACCTGTCAGGGTCTGCTGCCTTATAAGCTTGCAAAACAAATTAAGAAACTGAACAATTGCATTCACCGTTAAGAATATTAAAATTTCAATTTGATTATGTAAGATTGTCATTTATTAAACTCTTATGATGCTGGATCAATCCTAGCCTGGCCAGCTGACTCGTTCTCAAAGTTTGCCACCAACTTTTACCTCCATATGAAATTTCACTTGGTGGATTGGTGTCATTTTGTCCAGCAGGTGACTGGGTGAACTCACAGCCAGGCTACATATGGCTGGTTCCACTGTTTTAGGAAGGGTTTTTTTGCACCCATACATATCAGGGATTCCATGTTACTACTAATGACAAAGGGCCACAGGGAATGGGAATTTCTACACCAAAAATCAAATAACTGAATTACTCTTGGTGGATTTCAATTTAACTACATCAGCAGAACTCAAACTTCCAAGACAACTTTTTAAGGAGAGTAATCGCTGCCAACTTTTTTGCTGGCAGAGATCCTGGCTGCTGCCACTTCCCCCACACACCCTGTACTTTCCACACTAGCTCATGGGTGGTCAGAATGGGGGAAAATGATGTGTCCTTCAAGTGATACGCTGTCACCCACCTCTCATCTACCACATGGATTAAATCACCCAGGGTGATGAGGTGGATGTGTAAGATTTTTAATAAAGTTATATTCCTCACATATTAATGAAATTAGTATAATAATTAATTGGTGATGATTGCCAATTAGTTAGCTATTTTTGATTTGTTATTTAATGATAATACCCCGATTTGATCTAGTACTAAAAAAATAATAACCCAATTTGTGCTCCCCATTTGGTTGGGTTGAGCTGTCTTGATCTTCAGGATCAAGAAATTATTGGACATCATGCCCAATAGAAAATTGGTGGGTCTCAACACTGGCGACTGAGGCTGAGAATGTTGAGATATTTAATATTATAAATTATGATGACGATTTACTTAGATTTGACATCAAAAATATTGGGAGTTGATCCAGATAGTTTTCAGTTAATTTTTGACACCAGCGACTTATGCCAAGAATGTCAAACTACTGATAGTAATTTTTTAAGCTCAGCAAGCTTTTATCCCCAAATCAACTCCATGTGAAAATAATTGTGGAATTTTCAGCAGAAAAGATTAATCTCAGAGGACTGTCAACTTACGCCAAAGATGCTGAATCATTTAATAAAGTCAAATCACATTTTGACTTTGTGAGAATATCGGGCAGATCCCTGACAGTATTTTGGGTTTAATTTGACACTGGTGACTTATGCTGAGGATGTCAGTATATCTAATTAATTCAGATTATGACAAATCAAGGATAAATGTAATCATGGACATTTGAGGATGATGAGTATTGCCAGTGAGAGCGCTGATGAATACTAAGCAGGGAGAATCACCAGTGAGTGCTGATGATGCTGGCAATAAATGCTAATGACGTGGACAGGCAAGAAATGCCTATAAATAGTTTGATCTCCCTCTTAATAAAAATATCTTTTATCTTCCCATCTTTATTAAGTTTTTAGTTAACAGTAGTTAGCTTAGCTTGTAGAAGTGGGACCCAAGATCCCCAGTTGTTAGGTGCTGGGTTAAAACACCTGGAGTGGTCGGTGCAACCAACCCCCAACATGGAATTAAAGATCAACTGTGGGAACTAGCTCAATTAGTGGAGCCAGTGATGGAAAAGTTGGGATTAGCCATGAGGTGAAGGAGCAAAGAGTCAGACTGCCCAGGATGGGGGTGAACCACCGGTGCACACCAAGAAGGGTTAATCTGCTAAGTAGAAGTTGGTGTCCATCTGGATTGGGGAGTTGCATGCAGAACTGTAAGGAAAGGACACCAATGATGGTGAAAAAGAAAGGGCCAGCAGTCTTCATACTGTTTGGCCTGGTACACTAATGGAGTCAACTAGTGTTGAGAATGTAAAATTCTCAACAGGATGGCTGCCAGCTTTTTCTTTTCTTGGTCCAAAACAAGAATACCTCTTAAATCAGCCTCAAGGGTTGCTCCCCAGACTTACATTACCCTTCCCTTTTTGAGTTAGGAAAGCACCCCAATCAAGAACTTAGGCCAGCGCAACATTTTTGTGCGCCTTTGGGAGCGTTATTGCCAATATGGAAGCAACTATCTAAAGAGGGTGGGGAGCATCTGAGTGTGCCACGTGGAAGGCTCTACCAACTCATGGAATTGCACAATTGCGGGCACTAACCCAGGTGTCTTCATATGAAGGGAAGTTTTTACACACCATTAAGTACTGCACTGAGCAATGTGAGAGATGAGGCACCAAAATAGCCTCCGTCTCCACCTCTTTTGAGTCTTCAATCACCACCTTCTCAGGTTCCACAGGCGGCGGGCCTTTAAAGAGTGACAATTGGGAAGCGTGAAAGATGGGGCGATGTTTCTAGTAAGTAGTAAGAGCCAACCAAAAGTCCCCATTCCCCAAATCTTCCTCAACTACATGAGGGCAAAACATTTTCTTGTAAACTTCCGTGAGGCCATTTTCATATATAGGTGGCACATATCAAGCATGGCTGAAGAACCCACCATGATCTCATGGGTGGGAAGATATTTCCAATATGCAAACAGCTTTTAATTGCTAACGGCATTGGTTAGATGCTCCTGGAACAGAGATGGAGTGCTATAGATATGTTGAGCATGTTCTTCCACATCAGGGACCTCTGGGAGAAGGCACAGACCTGTGAGGGAATGGGGATTATACACCAACGTGGCCTTGTAATAAACTTCCAGTAGACCTGTGGGAGGCATTATTGTATGTAAATTGTGCCATTGGTGGGTCATCTGCACAGGTTTCCTATGTGACAGTGACATAACACCAGAGATACTGCTCAAGAATCTGGTTGACTCACTCCGTTTGCCTGTCAGACTAGGGATTGTATGTGGTGGAGTGGCACAACTTAATTTTTAAGATATACAGGAGGGCCATCCAAAAGAGCGCCTTATACTGTGGCTCCTAGTCTCTTACAATTTCCTGTGGCAACCCAAACATTGAGAAGACATGCCACACAAAGAGTCAGGAGGTTACCTGGGTTTAATAACTGATGAACAATGGATATACAAGGCAAACTTGGCAAAGCAGTCTAAAACTACCAGTTTTGCATTAAACCCATTGGAGATGGGAAGCACAACAATGAATTTAACAGATAGTGAAGTCCATGGACCCTCAGCCTGCTGCAGGGGATGGAGAGGGCCATTTTAAACTGATCAATTGGAGCTTGCCTTCATGAACGTCATGCAACTAGCAATCCATGCTGGGATATCCTTGGAGTTCCCAAGCCAGCTGTACGTCTGCACCATTTAGCTGAGGCTTTTTATTACCTGGGTGACCTCTTCTGAGGGTTATGGTGAGCCTGAAACACCTTGTCGTGAAGTCAGGCCAGGATCAAACTCAAGATAGAAACAACATTTTTCCTCTGCCAGCATATAATGAGTACGCTGATGCGCTATGGCCCCAGATGGTCAATCAGCTCCAACTCCTCCACAAAGGCTGTTTGACTCACCAGTACCTGAGTGACCAATGGAACATCTGGGCCCCACTCCACCACTGAAATTGTGGGAGGAGCAATGCCCAGAATCTGAGGCACCGTTATTACTGTGGTGAGCTCTTGTCCTTCTTACTCCATTAGACCCAACGATGGGTTTCAGCTCAACAAGTCAGGGAGGACATTCAGGGAACCTTTGACAAATTTATGTTTAAAATTAAAGTTTTGGAGGTCACAATACGCCTGGGTTTGGCGATGCACCAGTTTCAGTAGTTTTTTCTTTACATGTGGCCTGATGGTCTGTCCACATGGTCACTTCATGTTGCATGCCCTGAAGGAGGTACCCCGAAGCATAAGCGACCAAATAACGGCGTCCAACTCCTTATTAAATGTCCCAGGAATGTTTGGACGAAGTGAACTTACAAAAAATAAGCGACTGGATGTTCCAACCCATCTTGCTCTTGAAGCAACACTTCCCCTCACGCAGGCTAATGATGCATCACATGATATGATGAGAGGCTTGGTGGGGTCAGCATATTTGATAATGACGATCCCATAAACACTTCCTTGATGGCATCAAACACCCGTTGGCATTCCGCTGTCCATCAGATTAGAACATCCTTTCCCATAAAAGGATGCAGCAGCGCAGCCAGCTGTGAGAGGACAGGGAAGAATTTCTTCAAAGGATATGATGGTGCTTAAGAAGCTCCATACCTGCTTCTGTGTGATGGGGGTGGTCCACGAGAGGATGGACTCAAGCTTGCTTAGAGGAATCGTGTAATCATCATTCAGGACCAAGTAAATGAGGAAAATAACCTCATACTTGAAAACTCGCAATTAGAGGGTTTCTCATAGAGGTCAGCATTGTGCAATGCAGCCAACGCTGCCTCCAGGTCCTTCTTACGCTTCTCAGGAGTATGGGAATGCACAAGGATATCGCTGATATATGCCACTGCACAGGTAATTCAAAGGTTGCTGAGAACATCATTGATCATCCACTGGAATGTGGCTATGAACTTTTCAAGCCAAAAGGCAATAAGCGGAGCTGGAAGATCCCTCTTCTGGTATAAACCGCCATAAAAACCCCTACCTTCCGCCACCCAAATGTGGTTGAATCACTCACGAGTTCAAGCTTTAAAAACACTTAAGATTTTGTAATCGCCTGGCTAATTTTCAGCTCAAGGGGAAGGGGGTAGGTTTTGTGAACGGTAATATTATTTAGAAGCCTATAGTCTACACAGGGCCGCAACATCCTGCTGTAAGTCTAACAAAAACTGTGAGAGATGCAATCGATGAGGTTTTCTTAAACACCCACCTTTTGCGAGAATATCATTCAACCACACCTCCAGGGCCTTTTCCTCCTGATATGTATAAAGATACAGAGGACAATTATTTCAATAACCTTTATGGTCAGTTGGAAGGCCAGATAATACTTAGAGTGGGAGTGAAGATGGTTTGCCTCCTCCATATCCAAGTTATACATGTACTGGTCCAAGCTATAAAGGAAATTCTGCCATCAAAGCTACAGAGGAAGGAAGTGACACAATCAACACCACTGCTCCCACAGTAGAGAAGGTATTATTCAATGGAAGTTTTGCCCCTCACGTGGGGATTCTCAAATGACAAAAGGATGAGCTTCAGGTTAATACAAACCTGTTGCCACCACCTGTAACTGTAGGAAATATCTCATTTTCTAACCGCCAAAAAAGCAAAATAGAATTGCACACTGATAGCGCCAAAATATGCCAACTCAACGTTGGCTGCAACATCAAATAATAGTTAGTCTTATCCAACTATGCAAAAATCCTCAAAAATGGAATTAAAAAGACAAACAGGTAAGCGAGGTAGCAACCCTGAACACAACCTTTATTTTATTCATGAATAAAAGGACCAGAAAACAGAGTTGACTGAGGTGTGGATCTGACATCGCTCCTCAGGGAGGAAACTCAGGGGAGAAAAGTATGAAGTAAACTTTGGAATAAGTGGGTGCAACCTTCTATGGTTGCCATTTTGGGGCCTTACCTGAACCATTAATTAGTCTTTTATAGTATAAATTATGGCTTGGGAGAGGCACAGCTCAGCGCCCAAATTACACCAAATACACAAAAATTCTTTAACAATTTGACTCAGGGTTCAGAAAATCCGACCCTAAGCCAAAATGCAATGATCAAATGAATCTTATTATTACATTACCCCTCACTTGAAAAGGTTCCCCCAGAAGAGGATGCTCCAAAGTGGAAGGTCATGCCTATGAGGGCTTCCTAGGGCGAGTTTCCTTGAGCCCCAAAAAAATTTGCCTGGATAAATTCTGAGCCTCAAGTGAAGGGCAAATGGCAAAGGCAAGTTGGGAATGGGCTGCCAGAATCATCCCACCTGTTATAAGAAAGCACGCCCAGCACTTGGCTGTGGTGTGCCCCTCCCTCCTACGCTCCTATTGGTGACGGTCTTCCCATCCTGACCAAGAAGGCGCTTTCTCCAACCAAAGTGTGAGAGGAACATGTGGTCCAGAACAGCTTGATGGATGTCCCCTTGCAAGGTGTACTGTCCGTTGGTGAGGGAGCCCTTCTTGGACAGGTCCCTTTGGTGCCAACCAAATCCCTGGTGAGTGGGAGATCCCATCGGGTTTTCCAACTGATGATCACCTCAGGTTCAGGGTTGGCCATCAGTCACTGGCTCCCACCTGTGGTAGTTACTCGACAGCTGGGACCTAGATGGCCACTCAGGTCAGCAAAATGGGGATTGGTGACATGCAGCAACCACATTGACCTTATATTATACAAAATTCAGAGATATCCCAGTTTCTGACCGCCATAAAAGCAAAATAGAATTGGCGCACTGACAGTGCCAAAAAATGTAAACTCAACGTTGGCTGCAAATTTGAAAAGTATTTGGTCCAACCCAACTACGCAAAACTCCTCAAAAATGGAACTAAAAAATGAACAAGTAAGTGAGGTAGCAAACCTGGACATAAGTTTTAAGTTATTCTTGAATAAAAGGACCACCAAACAGAGTTGTCTGAGGAGCAGATCTAACATTACTCCTCATGGAGGTATTCAGGGGAGAAAAGTATGAAGTGAGCTTTGGAATCAGTGGGTGCAACCTTTTATGGTTGCCATTTTGGGGCCTCACCTGAACCATTAATTAGGCTTGTACAAGCCTAGTAAATGGCTTGGGTGAGGCACAGCTCAGTGCCCAAACCACACCAAACACACAGAAAATCTTTAACGATTTAACTCAGGGTTTGGAAAATCTGACCCCAAGCTGAAATGTAACGATCAAATTAATCTAATCATAAAACCGCCACCAACCAACCCTATGATAATGGGAATAACAAATATGGCACAGCAGTTAAACAATCACAGAAGAAAAAGCCATGTACTAAAAATGGTACTGGATGTCTCATTGGGTAACAGGTCATCAAGGCTGACAATGCACTTTGTTGAGGTTCTGATATGAGTGAACGATAAGCCCTAAGTTACTATGACGGAATGGGGGAGATTGGATGAACCAAGTAGTATATATATTGGAGAGATCGTCTTGAAATGAGGCAATAGGGAGATACCAAGCTTTTCCCAAATAATTATTATATTGACCCCAAATTGGGCAGCAAAGCGATGTTAATGTATGATGTATTTAGTGGATCGCCCTTAAAGTAAGGTGGTAGTGAATTTAATGAATAGTAGACTCTTCCAGAACCAATGAGAGTAAGGCGGAAACAAATAGCTAAGTAAAAGGGCCGGTGTCAACTGAAGTTGCTGACATATAAGTGTAATATGAAGATGGACAGGGGAGGATTGTTAGTAGAAGAAGTAGAACGGAAAGCGAGTATCCGCTGATAATGTTATGATAAATAAAGAAGTGTTGTTGGGGTAATTTCTCCATATCTATATATCTATTTAAGTGTGTTTTGAGGTCAGCAATCTCCATAAATTCGTCCTATTGCTCAGTGAGTTCACCCTGTGCAAAACTCTCCTGGAGTATAGCCAATTTATCACCCAAAATTATAACAATGGTTATCACTACAGGGTGCCATTGATCAACCACTAAAAAATTAAAATCTCCAGTCATTGGCTATGTTGCATCAGGCCTTTACTGACAGGGAATCCTTTTGGTCCACTGTGCTAATTGATTATGCAGAAATTAAACTTTCCTTGGACTCTGTGCTCAAAAGGCATGGTGAGATTCTTCAGGAGGTTTGTATTAATAAGCTGCCTCCATTTGATTGTAATAGGAATATCCACAGATTATTTTGGTGGTTTGAGTTTGTGGCAGAATGCGCCTCAGATTGGCGTAAAGAAAAACTATTGATACCCAACTTGGATGTTGGAAGTGCAATTAAGTCACCTGCTATCTTCCAAACAGTTCCATTGCCTACCAAGAGGTAAAGAATACTGTGATGCGATTGTTTGGGGGTACCACGAAGATGTCACAGTGGAAGACTGAGTTCTTAACCATTGAGCTTTAATGGAATGAGACCCTCACTGCTTTTGTTGACCAATTTATGGCGGAAGCCCATGTGTTAATCAGGGTGGGGACTCTGTATAAATCTGACGTTTGCATTGCAATGAAATCAGTGTTAAAGCCGTATTGTGAGCTTTACAATGTCATGACTCCAATTTTGGATGATGACGTACTCCTGCTCAAGGTTGTTCAGTTTTTGCGTTAACTATCCACTATCTTTTCTCCACCCAATAAAGAGCAGAAACATCCAATCGTCGCCAATGGACCATCTTATTTGGGAAATTCTCCCTTCCTGTTCAAGTGTCATATTATAGCCCCCAGACATATTATTATGCACCTCGCCCTTGTCTGAGCTACCTTAGCATTTCAACTTCCGCTCCAGACCTGCTTTTGATAATTTTCATCAGCCCAACTACTGACCTGGCCCAAACTACGCCAACCTTCAGCAGTCTTATTATCAGCCTTGCCCATTGTGCAAAAACCAAGGGCGTGGATGCTACGAGGTAAAATTGTTTTAAATGCAGTTGCCCTGAGCATATCGCACAAACTTGCCCCAATCGTTGAGTCCAATACATACAGCAGGACCAGTACTACCAGGGAAAAGTCAGAGCACAGTAGAGATGGGGATCTCTACCTTCACTATTCCAACCTCAAATGTCCCACCAGAACCTATACATGTACATTAAGCGGAAGTCCCTCAGTATGACAATGCATTCCTATACAGGCAGCCAGTTGGAGGGGTGAATGTATCAACACAAGCATAAACCAAGGACACAGTGGAAGAAGGACCTTGGGAGCATCTGAAGCCTTATGCCTGGTAGTTGTTTGACCAAATTTCTACAGACAAATCAGATTTGTTCTCTGGTGCACCTTTCTTGAAGGCGTAAACGTCGCCCTCCCTGTGGACGCTATTGTTAAATACCCTAAAGTCAGTGAAGGTATTATAGGCTTCCTTAGAAGAGTTCATTTAAATGTTCACGTATCAAACAATCAGAATTCATCTTACTCTTAATGTACATACTGTGACATTGTTGTTGCAAAAACCTGAGTCCATGCTATAATAGATTTAGGCATTTCAGTCAACATAGTGTCCACTAAGTTGGTGGCAAAGTTGATATTAAACCTGATGTGGAACATCGCATGGTTTATGGGACTGCAGGCGCGGAAAGCACAGTCTCTTAGGAAGCATACAGTGTGTTACTCTTGGGTTGGGTCAATTGTCATTGTAGCACCAGCAGTAGTGTTGCCAAACGATAATTATGACCTGTTAAATAGAACCGCTTTTATGTGACACTATGGTGCTGTTGTTGATATGACGGAGAGACCTTCTGAATATGGAACAGCGGATTTAATATATTTTACCACCAGCGGAGTGCCAAAGGACTCAGTGCACATGGGACATATCAACCTTGCCTATAGTGATGGGTTGTTCTGATTGCTATTATCAATTAAAAAGAGGAACCGAGCTCTCCCCCAGAAGATATATGAATATCAAGGGCTGCCTCTCAGAGCTTCTGGGCCTATATATATCCCCTCTGGACAACAAGTCATAGTAAACACTGAGTTAGAGGTGGAAGTACCAGCTGGGCTCTATGGGAAGTTATTGGTTCTACCAGCAAATACAGCTCAAGCCCCACGTGACTCCAGGAATTATACTACCAGGACATGGGGAGATCAAGGTTCACTTGCAAACCTACAACTGGAACCATTGCAAATCCGCTGGCACCACATAGTGGCACATTTACACTTGACCCCTGTGGAGGAGGTCCTTCAGGCTCACTAGTTTGGGTCTCTGGATGATTTTGTTCTGCCCATTAAACCGCAGCTCAGTGTAATGATGGTAGTTTCACGCGAAAACTTAGTCAGGATGATGTAAGAACAGAAGGATTGGGCCATATCTTTATTTGAGAAATATAAGGAGATTTTACTGTTGATGACCACAATTTAGGATGCGCTTGAGGGTGGTCCATCTATTTGACACTGGGGATCATCCATCAGATCGCATCGGATCCTTTGAGCTAGGGCAGCTGAGGAAGTAGTAACCAAAAAAATTGAAAAGCTTCTGGAGTAAGAGATTCTTGGACTGTCAAAGAGTCCATGGTCTTCACTTGTCCTAATTGTCAAAAATAAGGATGGTACCAACTGGGTATAAATAGACTACCAGAAGCTCAACAGTATCACCAAGAAGGACTCATATCCCTTGTCACAGATTGCTGATGCTTTGGTTTGGCTAGGGGGAGCTTGTTACTTCTCAGCAATGGATTGATATCAGGCTACTGGAAGATTGAGTTGCCCATGGCGGAACAGGAAGATGCACCATTATCACGTCCAAAGGGCTTTTTAACTAACCCATATGCCACAAGGGCTGTTTAATGCCTCAGCTACGTTTCAACGGGCCATGGACACCATTCTCAGTGACCTGAAGATGTCGTGCGTTCTAATATACCTTGATGATATCAATGTCTTTTTGCGTACATTCACTGAGCATCTTAGCCATTTAGAGAAGGTCTTTCACCGGCTTGCTAAAGCCAACATCATGATCAAGCCCTGTGAATGCCATTTCTTTAAGGACCAACTGGAGTACCTTGGGGTTGTGGTAGACTCAAAGGGGCTGAAACTGCAACCTGCTAAGGCGGCTGCCATCCAGAAAATGACTACACCAACCAGTAAACGCGACATATAGGTATTTTGGGAATGATCATATACTACCGCCGCTTCATACCCAACATTAGCTGTATTAGAGGTCCACTGTTTGAGTTACTAAATAAGGATGTCATGTTCAAAGGGACGGAATGCCGTCAACACTCCTTTGATACCCTTCAGATGGCGTTAATCAATGCACCAGTGGTATGATATCTGAACTTTGAAAAGGAAAATATTGTACAGGTGTATGCGTCCCTTTCCACCCTTGAGGCGTTCTATTTCAACAAGAAAATGAAAGGTAGGAGCACCTGGTTGCATACTGCAGTTATAGCTTAGACTGTTATTAACGCAATTACACCATGACGAGTGGGAGTGCTTAGCAGTGATCTACGCTTATAAGCAATTCAGAATTACTTTCATGGATTCAAGTCAAAGTCATTAAGGATCATGTCTTGTTACGCTGGTTGCAAAACCTCAAAGAGCCTGAGGGGCGTCTAGCTTAATGAGCTCTCAAACTGCAGGCTTATGATTTTGAGATCCTTTACTGACTTGGAGCCAAACACCAGAATGAAGATTGCTTATCAAGATTACCAACAATTGCAGTTACAGTGGATATCAGCGATGTAATATATAACAAAACGCTCATCAGCAGATATGACGATGAACCGCCATAAGTGATAAAGGCGATAAATGAGATGTGAGTCATTACCTTCCAGTGGAATGGGGAGTTGTACAAGTGGATTAGCGATTCCACAGTGAACTTCCCGCGACCCTCAGCACATCCTGGCATAACATGAGCACACATAAGGCAGTCAGACATGGGGCATGTGTAAGACGTTGGAATTGTTGTGCTCTCAGTATTATTGGGAAAGCATGAACTTTGACATGCTTGAAAACATTTCCTGCTACCACCAGTGCCAAGTGGAGAACTGTTCTGCCAGAAGACCTCATACCGGTTAGTGAAACCCATTTTGTTAGACATATAGTTTCCCTTGATGTCGTTGCCCTCTGCCAACTGGAGCTAATTGGTCCAAGTATATTCTGGTGGCAATCGACCACTTGACCAGGTGGGTTGAAGCTAGGGCGATATGGAATTTGGGGTAGTCACAGTGGCCAAGTTTTAATGGAATGTATCATCCAATGACATGGCTTCCCTCAGTTCATTTTGACTGCTAACGGAACTAACTTCACCTTGCACATCCTTCCAAAGTTGATTACACTGATGGGCATCCATAGGGTTCTGACACCCCATACCACCCCATTCCAACGGGATGGTTGAGCAGAGTTAACGGGACCTTGGTGAACATACTACAGAAATTGGTAATGGATCAACTTTCCAATTGAGTTCCCTCCTTTCCACCGCCATGTTTGTATACAACATTAGCTACCATTATGCCACGGGAAAGAGTTCCTTTCAACTACTATATGGATGACACCCTGCCCTCCTGGCACTTCTTTATGCTTGTGTAGAAGATACTGTCATAATGGATCCCACTGTTAATTGACTAACATAGCTGACACATTAATTAAGTTGCAAACCAAAGCATACTTGTTCAGCTTCGCCAAGAAGATAAAGAATCAGGCTGCCAATCAGGTATGGCATAGAGGCTTAGCTCAGTTTAAAGATAGTGACATGGTTCTATTCCACGACCAACATGGGTTTGGGTGGAAGCACAAGTTAGCCAACATCTGGATTGGTCCATTTAAGATAATTGTGAAGACGAGCGTCAACGCCTACACTATCAAGGACCCCATGAGTGGTTGGATCATTAACCAAGTGCATGCAAAGTTCCTTCAGGCGTATAAACAATAGGAGCCTTATTGTCAAGTCAAGGGTGGTAATGTCAAGATTCTGATATGACTGGACAATAATCTTTAAGTTGCTACGGAGGAATGGGGAGATTTGAAGAACCAAGTAGTATAAATATTGGTGAGATTGTCTTGAAATGAGATGATAGAGCTATACTGAGCTTTGTCTAAATAATTATTGAATCGCCTCCTGTCATGTTCACATGACTATATTGAAGGGTTCGTTTTCCAGGACAAGGCTGGGCGCCAATAGTCCAAGAAGGTTAAGCTTCAGGACCTTCCTGACTTGAGGCACACATTGGACCAACGCTGAGTACAGGCTAGATATTCCCAGGTTGGTTCAGAGGAAGTGCAACCTGCCCAGCCATGTATAACGGCTGTATTGTTAAAACGGACGTGCTACTACCTAAATTGTGACAGTTCCATTCAATTAATTAATGAATGGGGGTTCAAAACTCATTTAGTTTATGAAATTATAACTTGGTCAGGCTCAACTTCAATTGATCACTCAAGTTTAGTTAATTTCAAAGTATGTTACCTGGTCAGATGGAAGCGTGCACTTATTGGTGCACCTGGGCTTATTACCACTTTCTCCAATTGATAATTTCCTTAAGTTGGCTTAAATATGTTTTCTCAAGACCAACCTTTCTCATTGGTCATCTCCCTTTAATAAACTCTTCACTAGTTTTATGTTTTTTTTATGTTAACTTGGATGAACCTGTGCATGGACCTCTTTGAGGAGGTCTTGCGCAATGTTAGCCATGTTTTTAGTGCAAATTTCACCCTCTCATCAGGTGCACAGCTAATCCGCTTGGGTCGCCTCCAGACCAAATCAACCTTACACTCCTGCACATAACACATTTTGAATATGGACTCCTCTTTGAGGTCCACTCAAGTCTTGCTGTTTGTACGATTTTTATTATTCTACTCCACACTTAACACCCTCGCCTTATGTTATTTTAGCTCAAGCACCCTCTTTGGGGCTATCTTTCCTTTAATACTGACGATTAGTTCCCTTGAGTTGGTCCTTTGCTCCGTGCACCACCACGCTGGGAACTGGATAGTTATATACACTCTTCTGACACCTCCAAATTAGTAAATAAGGCGATGTTAATGTACAAAGAATATTTAGTGGATCGCCTCAAACTAAGGCGATAGTGAATTAGATGAATAGTGGACTCTGCCAGAACCAAATGAGAATATGGCGGAAATGAATAGCTAAGCAAAAGAGTTGGTGTCAACCAAAGTTGCTAACATATAAGTGAGATACTTAGATGTACATGGGAGGATTGTTAGAAGAAGAAATAGAGTGGAACAGCGAGTATCCACTGATGATATTACAGTAAGAAAAGATATGTTTTCAGGGCAATTGCTCCATATTTATATATTTTATTTAAGTGTGTTTTGAAGTCAGCGATCTCTGTATTGTAGTCCTATTGCTCAGTGGGTTTGACCCTGTGCAAAACTCTCCTGGTATATAGCTAATCTATCGCCCAAAATTATATCACACTAAAACCAATGATCCTACATGCAGATTGAGATTCAACACCTGAGCGACCTGCAAACTCATCAAGCTCAAAGTGGCTCCCATGTCAAAAAGAGTCCCAATGAAGACCATGTGAGTGCCCAACTGAATTTTGACTAGTAACATAAAGTAAGCCAGATCTTGTACTTAGCCAAGATGTGAGAGCACCTGGGAAGGAAGGGGTATCTTCAAATCCATCCTCTGGGCTGTCCTTGGAAGAAAAAGACATGGTATCAATCATCTAAATGAACCCTACCTTTGCAGCTTCTGCTGTGGACAAAAGGGAACCAGTGGATTCACATACACCTGCTCACCTGAAGCGGCAGTGTTGATCATGAGAATACAAGCCTCAGAACCCACAATTGCGGGATGAGGGGAAGATCAGCAACTTGAGAACAAACAACTCCCCATGCTTGCAGGCCATTCCTTCCTGCCACTTGATGGAAAGGGGAAACCCAGGTTCTCCTTTACTTGACCCAGGGGTAGACCCTACTGGTGTTTGGTCCAGGAGTTATGTTCCAACCTAGCATAAAAACTGCGATACCATGAATGGGCCAGCCTCTTAGCAGACATCTTTCTCACCAATGGTCAACCCTTCCATTATATAACAAAAAAATGCAGCACCCCACCCATAGGGCAGGATAGAGAAGGATGAGAATTTGGGTCATTCCATTATGTCATGGATTAGCTGATAATAAGACTGACCTGAAACTTTGAGTGAGTGAACACTCAGATTCCAGTCAATGTAGCTCAGGTACATCCATCCATATTGATGTATGAAACAATAGGAGGGCAGCCGTGAGCACCAGTCAAAGAGTTCCAAAATTGGCAATCATAGTTACAAAATGTTTGGTTGACCGCTAAACCTCACAGATAAGATTTGAAACTTGTTGGAAATTATTTTTATTGGAACTTTAAATGGTAGAAAAAGGGAAAAATGGAGTGACAATGGAATATGTTGGGGTCCTCTGCCTTATAAGCTCACAAAAAAATTTGAACTGAAAAAATTGCATTCACTATCTGGATAAATTTCACAATCTGATTACATTAAGTCAGCATCCAGAAATTCTCATGACAAAAGATCAATCCTAGCTTTTCCAGATGACTTACGCTCAATGTTTGCCACAAACTTTCCCCTCACTGACTTGATTTCATTTAGTGGATCAGCATCTCTTTGTCCTGTGGGTGACTGGGTGCACCCATGGCCAGGCCACATATTGCTGGTTCCAATGAGTCAGGAAGAGGTTTGTTGCGCCCATACCTATCAGGAATGGCCCGTGATTACTGGTGACAAATGCCTTGGTGGATGGTATACCTTTGCCTGAACCAAATTACTCAATCTACTCTCAGCAGATTTCAATTTAAATACATCAGCGGAACTTAAACCTCTGGAGACAACTTTTTAAGGAGAATTTTTGCTGCCAACCACCTTCTGGCTGAGGCCCCTGGCTGCCGCCACTTTCCCACATACACCCTGATTTTTTCTGCACCAGCTCATGGGTGGTTGGCATGGGGGGAAATGACGTGACCTTCAAAATATCCATCACACATCTTCATCTATCACATGGGCTAAATCGCCCAGGGGTGATGAGGGGGATGGCTTCCAGCTTTTGGTCCAAAACGGGAATACCTCCCAATTCAGCCATAGAGGTTGCTCCCTCAGACTTACAAAGCAAGCACATAGTGGCTTACTGTAGCCAAACGTTGGATGTTCACTAACAAAATTACACTGTAATGGAGAAAGAATGCCTGGCCATCATCCACGCATCTAACAATTACAGGTATATGTACATAGATTACACTTCAAATTAGTGACTAACCACGCTTTGCTTCACTGGTTACAAAATCCTAAGGAGCCAGAAGGGCGGCTGACCCAATGTGCTTTTAAATTACAATCCAACAACTTCAAAATCCAGCACCAGCTTAGCGTGAAAGATCAAGATGCTAACTGTCTCTCTTGATTGCCTATCATGGCCTTAGAGGCTGATATGTATGATAAATTGTCTAAAAAGACTATTTCATAATGATATGGTAATGAACATGAGAAAGTTCAATAATTATTGCAGAATTTAATGAAGTAAACTCTTGTTAAGAATAGGAAGGTTACAAGATCACTGAAAAAACAATTTTTAGTTTTAGTTCTACCAGACAGCCTGACTTGAATGTTACAACCAATAAGGAGATGGGGAATAGGCAATATAATAAAAACCATGAACATTTAGATGGCACTTCTATTGGGAACTAATCCTTTTAATATATATGATACCTTTAACTGGTGTAGGGAATGTCAAGCTGAAGCCCTGTACCAAAAAGTCCACATCCTATCAATTATTAAACCCAATTTCACTTGGCACACCATCTTAATAAACGCTAAGGGCCCACTGACCAACAGATTGTGGTTTCTAAATATATATCGTGGCCATTTCCCACCTCACTAAGCGGCTGGAGGCCAAAGCAAAGAAGGACTTATGCACTATGATGAAGCTAAGTTTATCTTAGAAGACATTTTTAATGGCATAGATTTCTGCACTTTATTTTCTAATAATGGGATTATTTTATGCCCTAAATTATTCTTAAACTTAATTCCTTGATGGGCTTACAAGAGGTACTTTCTACACCCTATCATCTCAAGACCAATATCACCATGTAACAAGTAAATGGTACCCCCATTGGCATCTTAAAAAGCTTACCAATGGACCATCTAGTACTAAAAAAAGAAGCTGACCAATGGTAGATTGTCCAGTTGGAATCTTTTCTTGACCTCAACTATGTTTGCCTCTAATATTGCTTACCACTCAGCAATGGGAATCTTACCATTATAATTATTATATGAGGAGAATCTACACTACTTCCAATTTTATACTGCATGTCTATAAAGAAAACATGAGTTCCACTATTGACCTTGAAAAACACATTCATATATTAGTATAGCTACAAAGTGAAGCATGCTATAACATGCTGGATCTGAATTTGAGTCTTGATGTTGCATTAATGAAGTTTGATGTACCTTACCTATTTACGCCATAGAGGAATTAGTCTACTACAATGACCATGGTAATGTATAGACTAGAAAATTGGATCACAATTGTAAAGGACCCTTCAAAGTCTTTGAAAAAACATCCCTGAAGCCTACATCTGAAAGATCCCGCTAGGGAATACCTACTAGTTGGGTGCATAATAAGTTTCTTAAGAAGTACCAGAAGAGCTCCAGCCTTACAGCCACAGCTTCATAATAATCTAGTTTACCACCCCTCATTATTGTTCTCATAGATATGTGGCAAGTCAAGTTAAATGTTGTGATTTTGTGTTAATAACCATAAGAAAAAGCTAAATATTTAAAAAAAGTATATTTAACTGATATATTAGATTGAGATTCCAATTGATCTGATCACTATGTTGAAATTACCCCATAGTATTACTTACTAAACTTTATAGGACCACATTGTCAACAAAAATGGTACCATGTGTTGTATTGGGTACCAAGCCAACTAAAGTTAGTACCAAAATACAATAAGTTTCACACCACTCTGGCAGCATAAACATCAAAATTGCTAATAAAAAAATTTCTGCTTTCATCTCTGTGGTCATGTACAATCAAATTTCTTATCCTATATCATTACTTTCTAAAGTGCTGCTCAGTTTTCAATAACTTTCACCAATGAAACTCAATGGAGGTAGAGTCACTTATCTGGAATAGATTGCATTTTGAAAGGGGACCTTGTTCTCATAGTAGCCTCCAAAGCCTACCCACGACTAAAACTACAAACTGAAAGCCCCATAACCACTGTCAGCACTTGATATTATAGTGTTCTTTTTTTTAAGCTCAATAAAAATATTTTCTTGATAAATAAGTCGTTTTACGTGTATTTTACAAAGTCACTATCTTCATCCAGTACCTTGTTATTTGTGTGAATAATGACCTGTGCATCCAAAGTCTGATGCAACTGAGCTAATTTCAATAGCTCATATATAATAATGGTGTAAACATACTAGAGGTGTTTTAATTGGTTCTCAAATTTATAAAAAACAGGTCATGAGTGGGGTGTAAATCTGGGATTGTTCACCACAAAAAATTAGCCATATTATCAACTAGTAATTTACTACTAGGCTAACCACCCTATTTTTAGCTATTGTAAGAAGAGTGTCTATAACTCTCCAGAAAAAGACTACTAACAAAACCAATACACATGCACCCACATGGTGCTTATAACTTCTGTGCTCAGAAAATAAACCCAAGATACCACCATAAGGAGGTGTACCACAAGGCCAGTAACAGGTAACATAAAGTAGATTAAACTAGATAACCAAAGTCCTTTTATTTGTAGGAGAGACAATCAACATAGATATTGGTTGGGACGAAATTAATTTAAGGGAAAATGGGAATTTAGGCTCTGATCAATCGTTGGGCTTGGAAATGATCTCAGCCAATAAGATGAGGGTTCCACTCATGGTAGTTTTAAATCTTGAGTAAGCAAAAATTTGAGACTGGTACCAACTGAACACCCCTCATTTTTAATATTAAATTTTGTAAACAAATGCAATCTTCATTTTCAGATTTATTTTTGGACCAATTTCATTAAAATTATAACGTATAATCTTTAACCCATTGATGTAACATCTAGGCCCTCATCATGTGATTCCCAAGGATTCACTTGGGCCTGCTTGGCCTTAACCCAAAGTTTATTTACAGTGAATCTAAGGTCAGAGAGGGTGGCCAACTTGTCTCCTCTGAACTGGCCCATCTTTTCCTTGTCCTTTCAATCCACTCCCACAATCATGTCATTTAACCATGACAGCTATAGAGTTTCAAGTGTAAATAGCTTATTTATAATAATAAAAGGAAGTGTGACTATGTGTGATGCTCAGCCAAAACTAGAGCATTAAGAGCTTTGATATTTCTAACCTAGGTGGATAGGAGGGGGTTCATACATACCTCAAAGTAAGTTTTTTTATAATAGTAAAGTTTAATATATAATAAGTAAAAATATATAAAATCTTACCCATTCTACTTTTTAACAAGAAAATCATCACTTTTTCAGCCCTTAACTTTACAAAAAATATTGAATTTTTTCCTTTAACTTTACAAAATAAATTTTTGAATTTTTGCCCTTAATTTAACAAAAAATTTAGCATAATTCAGCTTATATAAATTTGTTTTTCCATATGAAAAAGAACCTAGTTGAAATAGTATATATATATATACCAAAATAAATAGAGTTATAAAACAAATACAAATACCTACAAACTTATCAATTGAAATTTATTTGAGGTGATCTGATATGGGGGATGATACCGCACCAATTAAGCTGATTCAAATTAATGGTTGTCACGATTCTGATATGACTGGACAATAAGCCCTAGGTTGTGAGGGCGGGACAGATGAATCCGCCAAGATTGATACAATTAATGGTAATTTGAGCACCTCGAAATTAGGCGACATTGGATTGTTGGTAAATCGCCTCGAATTGGGCGTTGTGAGATTATCAAATGAAGAATTGACATAACCAATGAGATATGGCGAATTGAGTTACTAAGCCATGTAAGTAATACCATCCAAAATTGTTACAATATAAGCAGGATGAGATGATTGAGGGAGGTAGGTTTTTAATAGTGGAAGTTAGCAGAATAGCGGGAATCAGCTGTTGTAAAAATATTAATAAAGAAGAGTTGTGGGAGCAAGTGCTCCATAATTAATTTATAAGTCTATTATTTTATTTTCAGGACAACGATCCTCACATCGTTGATCCTAGCTGCTCAGTGGGTCAAACCCTGTGCCAAAACCCATCGGTGTATCCTTCATATACTGGCGATCTTACAACAATGGGAAAGGAGGATAAAACCTGGAAAACCTCCACATGCAGTGTATGATAGGACAGGAACTCCATGGACCACTTTGCTATTTGCTATCTCAGTTTAGGGCATTGTTGCACAATGTCAACACAGTCATAATTGTCCTCTACCCAAAGTTTATTTACCAGAATTGAACTTGAAGGCAGTGGTCATTGAGTTAATACTCTACAACTGAGGTACCCTCCGTTTTACAAACATATCAAATTTAATTTATTATAGATCTTTTAAAGCATCCTACCCCACATAAGCAACCAAGAATTCACCATAAGACAATATATTCATCTTTTTTGCAATTTATTCTGGCCATTTCCACTTTACACATCCTGCATGATAATCTTTTTTTCTATTTTAACAGGAAATGTACTATTTTACTTTCTGAAGTTTCTGAAGAAACAATTTTACTAGAAGCTCATGATATGGGTGACAATTTAATGATATTAATACTATAATCAACTTATGATTATTGACTTGAGCACTGTTAACAATACCACTCAATTGATATATTATTTTATCAGGTGATTTAAATAGAATTATTTTAAGAAACTAAACTTCTTGTAAATAACATAAACTATTCTAAAAAATTTAAGAATGTGAAAACAGAATTTTGTTGCTCACTTCATTGATCCTCTGAATAATATGTAGTATTTTTTTCATTTGGTCCATTAAAATTACGTAACCCCCATATTTTTCACACACATGAATTTTTTAGCTACATAACCTCATATTTTCTACATATATATGCATGATTATAAGTAAATATGTTAATGGTAATCAGTATATTGTTGCACCTGAGCAATTTAAAGTGTTTCAGTGGATTATATAGATTCAATGTTTTGCCAAGAAGTTAGTGGTCATTTAGATAATTAATAGTCTCAATGGTTTATGTAAGAAGTTTGTAATTGGTTGATTTGATAGTTTAATTGGTTTTGTTAAGCAATTGGTGACTAGTTGAATAGGTTTGTTGAATAAATAGTAAGACTGGACAATAAGCCATATAGTTCATAGTACCATATTTTATTAATCAAATTGAGCCTTAAGATTGGGTAGTAAATTAGGTCAACTTGAAGAAAGTTGAGAGAGGTAATAATGTTTCACCAAATAGAGTGAATTCTGTTAGAACCTCAATGATGGGGAAACCCCCTAAAATGGTAGTGAATAGGGATTAACTAAGCTGAAGGGTCAAAACTGACCAAGAATACTGAAATTTAAGATCTGATCAAGAGAATGAGAGAGGGGGAGGTTTTTTGACTAGGTAGAAAGGATTCAGTATCAAGAATGAAGAAGCAAAAAGCAAGGAGAAGTTATAGTGGAAGTGGTCTGCTATTCTTATATATATAAAGTGGTATCCGTTGGAATGAGAGCTTCATATTTATATACCAATATTATTTACCATGGATTAGAAATCTTCATAATATCTGTCCATCGCTCAGAGGTGGCGCACCTGTTCAACCATCTTAGCGGATCTCAATCAATATCACCAAAAGTTAACAGTGGTTCTCACTACAGTGGGCCGCTGGTCAACTGTAGCACAACAGCAACTTGGGCATCATGATGAGCCCCCACCGCTTATGCCAAAACCAAGTAGGGTTTCACAATAGGTACTCCGTTGAGCTGATGGAAATATCCAACAAGGAACTGTCACTATTCATAATGGAACCAGGAGATGAGGAAACCAGGATGAACTTGCAGCTAGCAGCTTTACCCGCATTAGAGTCAGCTCAACAGGGCAGATCCATGAATGTAACTCCCCAGCAACTGCGAGGTATCATGGAATGGCTCTTGCGGGGTTATCACCTCTACAAAGGAGATGTGGGCGACCATGCCATAAGCATGTTCTAAAATCAACTTAACCAAGAAGAACATAAGACATGTACATGTCATACCTCAATGCTACTACCATGTGGTTGTATTACCAGCTTGCCTTCCATGGGGTTGAGGAATACCTGGTCACATATGTCCAGCCTTCACTCTGCCAACCTCTACGTGTGTTGCCCAGCACAACATTGAAATTGGCAATGTCATGTGTTTTATTCAAGCGCAACAGAATGGCACTTGCCTCTTGCTTTAACGCCTTGACCACTCCTTCTCAGAATTACAGGGGACACTAATTCAAGTGGATAGTTATGTCATGGACGTCCATAATTTCATGGATCAATCAGTTCTATGCCTGAACCATGAGTTACCTCAAGTAATAGGAGAATTATTAGACTGACATGGTCTTTCAGGAGAATATATATAAGATGTCATGACGCTGGGTAGTAACACTGAGCGCTTCAAGGTGAAAATGACTGAATGGGTGGAAGGTATCAACACGGTAATGGCTTGGATGAGGGACTGGGTTATCCTGTTAGAGTGTCGGGTGACTTATTACACCAACTCAGTGAAGATCAAATTCAGCCAACTTTGAGCTGAATGGAGTAATCAGCGTTCTGCTGACCACTTGACCAGCTCTTTCTTAGCAACCTTAGAATACAGCCAATTATTAGTACAGTTCAACCAGCTTAAGAGTTCCAGCTAAGTGGCCAGAGGATGAGTCGTTACTCTTTCATTTTCTGAGATGGTGGAGTACGCCAATATGTGAGTGCGTTTGGAAAACCTTTGACAGTCTAATGAGGAGTTGGTATGGGTATGAGCTGCTTTAAACAGTCAAGTGGAAGAAGCAAACCAACAGGCTTGCAAAACTGGACATCATAACGCGAGAATGCAGGGGACGTTAGAGGATGTATTTGTATGGATTAGGATATGGAGCATAAATTTGATACAGAGTGAGATCTCCGCCGCAAATTACAGAAGGGAATCAAGGTGCTCTCACAGGAGGTGATAAATGGCTGGTGTCACTGCAACTCAGTCAAGGTGGAGCAGATTGTTGATGAAATTTTCATGGCAAAGACTGGCAAAGGAAGTAGGGGTAAGGGTAGCGGCGAATCCAGTGATGAATGCTACAGGTCAGCCAGTGAGCACCCCCTAGTTGCCACGGAAATCCCTCCCAAATATACAACTTCTTTCTGGCCGCCCATGACATATTTGCAACTGGCCATGCAAACCTTTACGGGCTGCAAGGGGATGTTCCCCTTGGCTGAACTGAACCTAAATTGTCTGCTCCTTGAACCAGAAGTCTGGAGCAGGTTGAGTTTGTACAGGCTGAGAAGTTGCCACCTTTTGAGATGAGAACATGCATGGATACTTTAAATGGTTTAAATTTTCCGTGGAAGGACCATTGAAATGGCATAAGTAAAAAGTTGTTGTTCGCTAAGGATGTTAAGAGCACTGACCAAGTCATATTCTACCTAATTTAATAGCACCATAACATATCAGGAGGTGAAGGAATTTGTTCTCTGTTTGTTTAGGGGTGTTGCCGAAGATGGCGCAGCGCAAGGCAGATTTTTAACAATAAAATTCCAATGGAATGAGTCCTTAGTGGAGTTTGTGGAGCGTTTCACATCTGAGGCCCACATGTTAGTGGGAGCCAATATTTTAACCAATGAGGATGTGGGTATTGCAATGATGACGACTGTTAAGCCATATTGGGAGCTGTATAATGCTATGTCCCCATTCTTCAAGCTGACACAGTGCTATTGCAAATTTTCAATTATTTACACCGCCTATATATCACTTTTTGTGCTCCCAACGTGAAATGAAAAGCCCCTGTGTGCTATTAAATTTCCTTTGGGAAATGGACAACAACGATTTAGTTATAAATCTGTTGGATAATAACCAGCCACCCAACCCTTTAGCGGGTCCTTTCCGTCCTCCTTAGTCACCTGGCTCGTCCTTGCCATATTATAACCCCTCAGTCAACTTTTAACTGAACCTTCAGTTGTGATGCAGAGATGAAGGCTATATATGAATGCCTGCTTCTTGAGCGTTCAAAGAGGCCATAATGCGGCCAGATGCTTTGGCAAACCACATTTTCATTCCGTACCACCCACCCTGACTGAACAGGGAAAAGTTTAAGCGGAGTAGAGATGGGATTCTCTGTCTCTGCTAATTCAAACCTACTAGTTCCTGATGCTTCCAACGAGTCACTTTGCTTAAGCCTTGGTACTCACCCCAGCGATTTATTACACTAACAAACCCTCAACGATGTCTCATGCCCAACCCAAGAGGGAGGAAAGAAGAATTCAGGCATGGAGTTTTGCCAAGATGTACAAAAACCATATGCCTGTAATATTCTTGAGCGTAACATCATGGGTGAAGTCAGACCCTCAATGGATGTCGCTGTGCTAGAGAATGTAAATGTTGTGATTCTGGTAGAAAAAAAGCCCAGGAGACCCTCATGTCAGCGCTGGCATTATTACTTTTCTTGATAGCAAAAAGCCACTAGGATTTTTGTGTAATAAATACCAACAGTTCTTATTTGGAGTGCACCCATTGTGATATTTTTGTAGAAAATACAGAAATACGAGCAATTATAGATACTGGTGCCCCAGTCAATATAATATTCACCAAGATAGTAGCTAAGCTTCTGCTGAAGCCTGATGTGGAACATTGAATAGTGTATGGGACTGCAGGGGCACAGAGCATGGGGTTGGAGGGTGCTTACAGCACATTGTCTTTAAGGTTCAGGTTGGTCAACACATCTTTCCCAGTGGTGGTTCTACCTAATAATAACAACATGTTGATTGGGACCACATTCATGAAGTGATTTCAGGCAGTGGTCAATATGGTGGTAGAAACTTTTTGAGATCCTGGGACAACGGATCCCCATCTATTTTATTCCAGTGGAGTCCCAAAGAACCCCATCTGCTCCAGTCGAAATTAATCTTGCATATAGCAACAGCGTGATTACTGTTTGATATTGGCAGATGAAGAGGAGGACCAGAGCTCTGCCTTACCAGATTTATGAGTGTAAAGTAATTCCACTATGGACTGCAAACGCTTTAAGAATACCTTCTGGGCACCGGGTCATAGTAGGAACAGAGCACAAAATAGAAATTTCAAAGGGCTATATGGTGAGATTATGGGCCCTATCAGTAATCGTGGTTTGAACCCATGTGACTCCTGGGCTACTGTTACCAAGGCATGGGGAAGCAAAGATATTACTGACACCCCTACAGAAGGAGTCTATGACGGTCCAGAGGCACCAAGTGGTGGCTTATCTGCACCTGACTCCCATTGATTAGGTCCACCATATTCATAACTTTTTTTAATACTATATGGTCCCCATATTCATAACTTTTTTTAGTACTATATGGTCCCCATATTCATAACTTTGATTCCTAGGAGGGCCTCGGTCTACCTGTAAAAACCTTATCCAGTGTGATGACAATGGTCCCGCGTGAAGCCCTATCTGGGCTGTCAGAGGAACAAAAAGATAGGGTGATGGTTCTGTGTGAAAATGTACTAAGGAATTTTTGAATATGACAACCACAATTTGAGATGTTTATGTGGAATTGTGCATCAGGTGGACATGGGAGATCATCCTCCCATTTGGTCATGGCCTATTCATCACTCAAAAGCTGCATAAGAAGTTGTATCCAATGTGTATATAAATTGATTGAACAAGGGATATTAGAATCATTAAAGAGTCTTGGGCGTCACCAGTGCTAATGTTAAGAAGAAGGATGGCACTAACCGGGTAGTATTTGATTACAGGAAGCTTATCAGCATCACAAAAAAGATTCATATCCGCTTCCACGAATTGATGACGTTCTAGATTGGCTGGGAGGTGCCAACTATTTCTCTGCTATGTACTTGATATTGGGTTACTGGTAAATCAAGTTGCCTGTGGTGGAACAGGAGAAGTGCACAAAAATAACCTCAAAGGGGTTATTCCATCCTATCCATATGCCACAAGGGTTGTGCAACACCCCAGCTATGTTCCAGCGGGCTATGGACACCATCTTAGATGACCTAAAGCCGTCCTGCATTCTAGTCTACCTCAACAATATCAATGTGCTCTCATGGATGTTCATGGCATCTAGACCACTTATAACAAGTGTTCCACCGACTTGCTGAAGCTAACATTAAAACCAAACCAAAAGTGCCACTTTTTCAAGGAGCAATTGGAATACCTCATATTTGTGGTAGACTTGAAATTGCTTAGACCTCAACCAGTAAAGGTGAAAGCTGTATGAAAGATGACTTGGCCAGGTAATAAGCAGGATATCCAGTTGTTTTTAGGGATGGTCAGTTACTACCAGCGGTCCATTCCTAACTTCAGCTGCATTGGGGCTCCGCTCTTTTAGCTATTAAAGAAAAATGTCACCTTTGACTGAACTGAACGTTGTCAAAACGCTTTTGACATCTTATGAAGCGCATTGGCCAGCTTACTGGTTTTGCAATACCCTAATTTTGAAAAGGAACTCTTCATGAAAACAGACGCTACTCTTTCCACCATAAGGGAGGTATTATCCCAGAAGGATGATGATGGTGTGGAGCACCCCCATTGCGTATTGTAGCTGAAGCTTAAATTTTCACAAATAAAATTACACTGTGACCAAGTGGGAGTGATTAGCGGTGATATATGTGTATAAACAGTTTTGTGTATACTCCATGGAGTATAATTAAATTGGTAATGGATCATGTATCCTTGCGTTGGTTGCAGAATCTTTGGGAACCTGAAGGTCGGCTTGCACAATGGGTACAAAAGCCCCAAGCTTATGAATTTGTGATAGTACACCAGCTGGGGGATAAACATCAGAACGTGGACTGTCTCTTACAATTAACTACAGTTGCCATTATGGCGGATTTGGAGGACATAAATTACAAGAAGATAATTACTGGCAAATACCACAACAAGTCACCATATGTGATCAAAGCACTAGGCGGGCTTAGATGTAACACTTTTTTGCGCAATGGAGAACTATATAAGAAGATGGGGAAGTTAACGCTATAAAACCTAAAACTTTCCGCCAGGTCAGGTCTTATTTGGGATGCACACAAGGCAATAGGGTATGGACGGTTGCAATAAACATTGGAGTTTAGCAGCCATATTATTATTGGGAGAGAATGCACTATGACGTAATTGAGATGATTGCTTGTTATCACAAGTATCAAGTAGAGAAACCTTTCCACAAGAAAACTTTCTACCAACTGGTTAAGCCCTGTTTGCATGGCATACTGTTTCTATTTATGTGGTGGGGCCTCTGCTGACTGGTGCAAATTGCTCTAAGTATATACTAGTAGCAATAGATCACTTGACAAGGTGGGTGGAAGCACAAGCAATCAGTGATCTAGGGGCTATAACTGTCGCTAAGTTCATGATAGAGTGCGTCATACAGTGACATGGCTGTCCGCAGTTTATTAACATAGACAACGGAACAAAATGCACATCACATGTCCTTCCTAAGATGAATGAATTAATGGCATTCTGCGGGGTTTTTATAACTCCATACCACCCTGAATCCAATTGGGTAGTTGAACGGTCAATAGAACCTTGGTGAATATTCAGTAAAAGCTTATGAAAGATCATCCCGCTGAACGGAGTACCTTTTATCCGCCACCATCTTTACTTATAATATTAGCTGATATATGTCAATGGGAGAAATCCCTTCCAATTATTTATGAAAAACACACAGCTTTACCAGCATTGCTTTATTCCTGTGTGGAGGATAATGATGGAGTAGAGCCACAGCGGTATCTGACCATCTTAATAACATGATGATAAAACTTTAAACAGAAGCTTATTTGAATAGTTTAGCTAAGAAAATTTGTGATCAGGCAGCAGATGAATGTAGACAAAGCAGGCTCCCATAGTTCGTCATTGAGATCATGTATCATTTTCATGACCAACATGGATTTGGAAGGAAGAATAACCTCGCCAACATAGGGACTGGAACACATGAGAAAATTGAGAAGATAGATAACAACGCCTATACCATTAAGGAACCTGAAGGTGGTCAAATCATTAACTGAGTACACGCTAAGTTCCTGCAACCTTATAAACAATAAGGTACTTATTATCCAGTCAAGGGGGTAATGTCAAGAAATTGGTATGAATGGACAATAAGCCATTTAGTTTGGCAGATCATACTTTATCATTTGAAGTGAGCTCAAGGTTGTGTAGTAGATTAGAAGCTTGAAGCAAGTTGAGAGAGGTAATAATATTTCACCAATTAGAGTGAATCTGCCAGAGCCTCAATGATGGGGCAAAACCCCTAAAATGATAGTGAATAGGGATTAATTACACTGAAGGGTCAAAACCAACTGTGAATACTGAGGATTAAGAGCTGAGTAAGAAAATAAGAAATGGGGAGATTTTTTGAGCAGGAAGAAATGATTGGGTATCAATAAAGGAAGAAGCGAGGAAAAGGTTTAGTAGATATGTTCTTTTCTTATATAACTTTTAAATTTATTGCGAGGAAGGCTGACCATGGGACGGACACTTCTGAATATGACTCAGGACAGATAAACTTAGTACTGGGAAGGCACCCCAGAGAAGCGATGCTATCTCTTGTTGCCAGCGGGAACGCCACTTATGGGGAGGGGAGGGAACGTGTGAAGTGGCCGTAGCCACTATTGAGCACGTGTGGAGGAAGGGGTCTGATTTGATGAACCAGACTGGGAACCAGGAGGAGACCAGCTGTCGGTGATGCGGTGGAAGGTATCCAAACATCCACACTTGAAAGTGGTCCACCAAATGAGACTGGAATCTGTGGACAGTTTCTGGGAGGGTGGGGGTGGAGCCTGCGATGGCATCTAAGACAATCATGTGGATGGTCCACATGGCGATTGCAACCATCAAAGCATGGAGGGAGGGTGGAAGAGAGGAGGCCATTGATAGAGCAAACATATCTCTTGACAGACTGAAGGGATGCGTTTGATCCTGGCCCAGCAGACGTTGGACTTCGCGCCATATCACTTTAGAGGTGGGGCACTTCTCCAGGCGGTGGAACAGCGTTCCATACTGGCCGCACATGACACAGGATGAGTGTAAAGTGTTAGAGCACTCAGCTGTATGATACACCCACCTCAGGCAGCGCCACACATGGGAGCGGACTTGAGGCTGCAACAGAGGGTGATGTACATATTTCCAGATTGTTTTTTGGGTCTCAATGGAATAAGGGATGTCCATCATGTCCAGGTAGTTCACCCTGGATAGGACATGGGGCCGAATGGGGATCACGCCATCATGGATGGGTAGCCCCTGTACCTCTTGTGTGAACTGAGGAGAGGGGCGGCCTCTTTGGGTTGTATGTCCACTAATACGAATTCTCCACTCTGTGCTCCGCATGGAGAGTAGGATTCGTTTGTAGTGGGTTTTGTCCCGTGAGGACCTGTGGCCAATGTGTGTGATGCGAGGTATTTTATCAGGGAGTGGGGGTTCGATGGATTGTTGAGGCCCAAGGCTCAGGAGAATTTGGAGCGGGCTGCGCGGGACCAGTGTTGGGATGGGAGTGTAGGAGCGGTGATGGTCGCGATCCAGGTGCCCAGGATCTTGGCAGCATGGGCTTTGAAGTCAAGCAGGCCCATGCCACCATGATGAGGAGGGCCAAACATGACCTCTAGCCGCACTGGTGGAGGGCGGCCTGTTCTTTTCTTATATATAATAAAGTGGTATTTGTCAGAGCAAGAGCTTTTTATATTACTATTATTTATTAAAGATCAGCGATCTTCATATCATCCATATGTTACTCAGTGGTTTAAACTTGTGCAACCTGTCATGGTTTAATAACATTAGTTGATGGAACCAACTGTAAGAACAAGGCTGGAGGTCAGGAAGCCAAGAATGTCAAATTAAAAGGCCTTCCTGACTTAAAACATACCCTGGCCAACGCAGGGTACAGGCTATAAATGCCCAGGTTGGTCCTGGGAATGTGCATGATGCTGGGCCTGGCGTTACAGCCAGGGCGTTAAAACACACCAGCTACATTCTAAATCCCAACATCTTGGTATGGTTGCTCAAAGAACAGGGTTTTGAAACCTGTTCCATTTATAATATGAATAAATTGGGTGAGTCTAGTTACAATCTAATAAATCAAGTTTGGTCAATTTTAAGTTACAGTACCCTGACCATTGTTAGCATGCGTCTATTGGTTCACTTAGGCTTAGCACCACTTCCACCATTTGAAGACTCACCCCCATTGTTTAAGTATATTTTTACAAGACCAACTTTCCTTGTTAGTCGACTTCCTAAATAAAATTCCCTGTTAAATTTTATATTTTTATGGTCCCTTGGGAGAACCTGTGCGCAGACCTCCCTGAGGAGGTCTACAACAACATTGCTAATTTTTATCTTGATAAAATTAACTACAGTATCTGGTGCATCTCTGGGATGCCCTAATCCCCTCCAGATTGAGGCACCCAAGCACCCTGGCATCAATTTACACTTGTTTATGGACTCCCCTTTGGAGTCCAACCAAGTTTTGTTGTATATTTATTATCTATTTGTATACTCTGCGTTGTACATCCTTGCCCTTAATCCCTTTTTATCCAGCACCCTCTGTGATGCCCTGTTCTTATCTTGTTGATGGTTAGTTCTCTAGAAGTTTGTCTGTGCATCCTTAACCACCTCTATTAGGAATAAGAAAGTTACAGACACTCTATTGACACAACCAGCTTAGTAAATTTCAAAAAGTACCACCAAAAAACAGGTATCTAATGGTCTCAGCTAAGTGGTTTTGTAGTTTATCTATAACTAGTAGAATATCCAGCTTTGCTACACTGTTTATAGCTTACCAGATGATTCAAATAATTATTTTATATTTTACATAGCGGTATTATCCAGCATTGCTCAGGTTTGATAGACAAACAATTCAAGTTAGTTAAATTAGATTTTATGGGTTTCTTTTCACTTGATTTCACTTTTAAGTGATTTTACAGAAAAAAAGTTTAAATTATCCACCTCTGTCTAGACACATCCATTTCTCAATTGATGTCATCAGATCCACCGCCTGCTGCTCCAGTGTAGGGCAGCGGTGATCCACCTCCAGGCAGTTTTTGCTCTGTAATGAAAAATTTGGATGGGCTCAAATAGTCCTTTAAAATATACTGGCCAATTTGTCACTCCCTGAGACTTAGCGCTTTACCTTGCACACATCCACTCAACTCGCCCCCATTCACTTGCCCTACCCAGATCCACTATCCAATTTTGCCTCTGTGTCAACTATGGGCATTTGTTCTCATACGCTGACAAAGCAATAATTGAACTCGCCACTACTGCCTTTGCACTGACTGGCTTTATTGGTTTCCGCCCCTTTAAGGGCTATTTTAACATAGGATTCCAAACAGAGGAGGACGCTTCAGTGGCGGCGTTGACTCCACTAATTTACAAAAACATGCCCATCCCCACTACCCAAACTCGTCTTCCTGATGAAATCACTTTAGTGGTGTCATTTGCCAACCTCCTTTGCATCTCCCGCTTATTTTTTATATGACAAGTTGATGCCAGGGTTTTTAGCTTAAGGCACTCAGCCCAACCTTGTCTTCACTATTCCCTCTGGTGCAGAGCACCTTAATGCCCCTCAAGCCACTGCACCATCATCCCAAATCACTCTACCATTGCCCAACAAATCCCCCCATGTGCTCACATTGCTGTGGCACCAGAGTATTTCTTTTGGCTCATGTCAATATCAGTTAACAGATTTATTTCATTTGTTTTGAGCTTGACCACTCTAAACAGTCCTGCCCCCATGCCAATTCATTTGTTACATTTTCTGAACCCGTTTCAACAATATCTGAATGGGCATTTTGTTGCCCCCTCCCACTCAACATTCTTGCACGTTAAGCCACTGTGGGAAAGCACCCACAAAACCTTTAGCCACACTCACCACTCTGAGCACAACCTGGCCAATCAGAGTCAGGCTTGGACCATCATTCACACCCAAGCAACCCATTTGACTATTACAACCTACCCAAATTCTACATCCACTATTCTCATGAACCAAAATTCTTGGGACCTATTAGATGCAGTTGATGAATCAAATAAAATTGTCATTAATAAGGATGATTAATCTAGTGAAGAAGGCCTGGATTAATATGATTGGACTGAATTTTATATCTTTAATTTAGAAAAAAAACCCTTTCACCCAGATGATATGCTCCTAAACCCGATGCCATCCCATTTTAAAGTGACAACCAGCTTGCCTGTGCAGAAATGGCCTCACCCTATTGCCACCAACTTCACAAAGTATTGTCATAATCAACGGATTATTTTCTATACTGGGCTGAGAACAATCTACTTCCCCTGATTTCCCTGAAGTAGCATGGGAGGAGATTATCATATTTGCGGATGATGCCAATGACGCTGTCATACATGTTGCAGAACTATCAGCATTCAACCCAACATCTAAAATTACCTGGCAAATGATTGACAGCTTGGCCAACTCCCAGATGCCTACATTTAAGAGGAACATCATGTTGCAGAGTTAATTGAGGCTGTCTTCCAGGCTAACCTTGGGGTAAGTAACCAATTTCTCACCCTCCTCCAACCCCACCATGCCAATGCCCTAATGCTCTTGCTCACTGATTTTGTTTGTGCTTACAACCAGTATGCAACTTCCATACAAGTTCCACCTGAAGAAGAGCTGCATGACCCTCCACCCTCTGCTATGGTGGGCTAGCAGTACTCAACTCCCTGCCTGGTTAGAGGTTTTTTATTTTCTTTTGTTTTGTGATCCTGTTTGTTTTGGGCTTTTTGCTTTGAATCAGTAATGTCCGTCCCCTGGTCACCGTGCCTCAAATAAAATTTAAATTTTAAATTAGATATAATATTATAAATAGATAGTGGTATTACCTAGCATTGCTTGGGTTTAATTAAACTAATGATCTAAAGTGAGTGTTTAATTTAGATTTTCTATTATAGATAAACCACTAAACTGCTTAGCTAAAACCATCAAACATGCCAAAACAAAAACTTAATAACAATTGCTTGGTAAAACCAAACTTAACGTATCTGAACATCCAAAAACCATCAACAACTTACCAAAACCAAATAACTTATTTAATCAATCAACTACTAACTGCTTACTAAAACCATCATGCTTATTAATTAACCTAAACCACAAAATGCTTGGTAAAACCATTAGTATTGAATCAATTAAGTATCTAACTACTCAGCCATAATGATATATCAGAATCATGATACCATATAGGATAATCACTTCTTATATATAAAACTTTTTATTTACAATGAATTTTCAAAAAAAATTCTTAATGCTCACCTACATTATATAAGGAACTCCTGTGCAAAATTTCATGCTTCTAGATCCATTGGTTTAGGCTGTGCTTTGTCTGTCGATAAGTCAGTTTTAGAGTTTTATTAAGTAAACTAGTAGAATAACCTTGATTCACTATGTATATATAGCTTACCATATGAAAATAGTTATTTTAGGTTTTATATAGTGGTGTTACCCAGCGTTGCTCAGGATTAATAAACAAATGTTTTTAAATGATTAAATTAAATATTTAAACAACTTTGAAAAAGGAGGAGCTTCTCAATTTGACCTGTATATGTTTTTTCTGCGTTTGTTTGTGCATTACTCCAAAACTACTGGACCAAACATAAATGAACTTTTTAGTGAAAGAGGATGACCCATGGTAGTCCCATTCCAATTTTTTAAGGATTGATCCATTATCTGACCTGTAATTTAGTTGTCTAAATATTTTCATTTAAATCAATAATCAAATTTGCTAGAATTATCTGAGATAGGCATGCTAGGGTCCCAAAGCCACCAATTTATATGATTATGCAGCTTTGATATTCTAGGAGTTTCACAAAACTAGCGCAAGAAAAAGTCTTAATTTACATCACTTTTGGATGTGTTTAGATGTAAAGATTATATGAGTTTATAGCCAAAAGTCTGAAAATTTGGCAAGTGTATATATAATAATAAAAGCAAGTGTGTATGCATGTGAATGATGCTCAGACAAACTAAAGCTTGAGTTTTTGAAATTTGGATATAGATGGATGGGAGGGGGTCTGTATGCACCTTGAAACCAAATTTTTAATTTTCCATAATAAGAAAAGCTATATATATAAGAAGTAGAAATTTTATATTTTTTAATATTAATTGGTATATCCTTGCAGCTGAGCAATTTGATATTAATTTGATTCAATAACTTCTTTGGTTTTGCCAAGCAGTTGGTGGTTTTGGGTTAATAATAAGCTTGATAGTTTTAGTAACCAGTTAGTGATTAGTTGATTTGATAAGTTAATTGGTTTTGGTAAGTGATTGGTAGTTTTGGATGTTTTGATAAATTTATATTTGTTTTAAAAAGCAATTAGCAATTGGTTAATTTAGCATTTTCAATGGGTTTAGTTTGTGTAAAGTGGTTGGTAGTTTTGATTGTTTTGATTTTAATAAGTTTAGTTTTACAAAGTGGTTGATGAATAGTTGATTTGGTATATTCTTTGGTTTTAGTTAAGCGTTTTAGGTTTATCAATATGAATTATCTGATAAACCATAAACACCAATGAAGCATGGGTATCTGGATGCTAGTGTAAGATAAAATGGAAAATTTAAATTTAGATATTTGATCTTTTATTTTAAGGTTAGTAAATCCAGATATAGAAGAAATTAAATGAAATTTTACTTACAAAATTTATAATTTTGTAATGTTAATATTGCAAAAACTACTTGGGTTGGGACCATCTAGTACTAAAAAAAATATTGCAAAAACTACATTAATCTAATAAAACCTCTATAAACATGAAATACATTGTGCACTTTGTTTCTGTGATAATATGACTCACCATATTTTTAAAAAACCGGCTTACTTGCAGCTCTGCTTAGATACCAATTTTTATATATATTGTATGGTACTTTATCTTTAACTGACTTCAAGAAAGGAGAAAATTCACAATTTAACCTGTATAACTAAATCATCTTGAGAGGGTTAGGGTAAACTAGGTTTTGTTCTTAAATTGTAAACAAAACTAAGCCACTCCTTAAAGTAAGCAATATTTCTATTTCCATACTTTACATCTCTCCTAGACCTAGCATATCCTTACCAGGTTTAAATTAATATTAACCATAAGTAAATCATGCACCTTGCTTTTGATGATGTGCTCCTATACCCAGTTGGACTTTAGGTCTGAATAAATTAGGCTAACTTATTGTTTGTTAATCATTGCTTTTGTTTTTTAAATATATTGTGAGGAAGGCCGACCATGGGATGGACACTTCCAAATTTGACCCAAAAGAAACAAAACTTAGTAACAGGGAAGGCACCCCAGAGAAGCGATGCTATCTCTTGTTGCCAGCGGGAACGCCACTATGGGGGAGGAAGGGAACTTGTGAGGAGGCCGTAGCCACAGTTGCACATGTATGGAGGAAAGGGTCTGATTTGATGAACCAAACTGGGAACCAGGAGGAGACCAGCTGTCAGCGACGTGGTGGGAGGTATCCAAATATCCACACCTGAAAGTGGTCCACCAAATGAGACCAGAATCTGTGGACAGCTTCTGGGAGGGTGGGGGTGGAGCCTGTGATGGCATCCAAGACAATCGTGTGGATGGTCCACATGGCGATTGCAACCACCAGAGCATGGAGGGAGGGTGGAAGGGGGAAGCCATTGATAAAGCAAACATATCTCTTGACAGACTGATGGGATGTGTTTGATCCTGGCCAAGCAGACGTTGAACTTCGCGCCATATCACTCTAGAGGTAGGACACTTCTCCATGCGGTGGAACAGCGTTCCATACTGGCCACACACGATGCAGGATGAGTGTAAAGTGTTAGAGCGCTCAGCCATATGGTACACCCACCTCAGGCAGCGCCACACATGGGAATGGATTTGAGGCTGCAACAGAGGATGGTGTGCATATTTCCAAATAGTCTTCTGAGTCTCAATGGAGTAAGGGATGTCCATCATGTCCAGGTAGTCCACCCTGGATAGGACATGGGGTCGTGTAGGGATCACGCCATCTTGGATGGGTAGCCCCTGTACCTCTTGTGTGAACTGAGGAGAGGGGCGGCCTCTCTGGGCTGTGTGTCCGCTAATATGAATTCTCCACTCAGAGCTCCACATGGAGAGGAGGATTCGTTTGTAGTGGGTTTTAGTCCCATGAAAACCTGTGGCCGATGGGTGTGAAGCCAAGCATTTCATCAAGGAGTGAGGGTTTGATGGATTGTTAAGGCCCAAGGCGCTGGAGAAGTTGGAGCGGGCTGCACAGGACCAGTGTTGGGAGGGGAGCGTAGGGGCAGTGACGGCCGCAATCCAGGTGCCCAGGATCTTGGCAGCATGGGCTTTGAAGTCAAGCAGGCCCATGCCACCATGATGATGAAGGCCAAACATAACCTCCAGCCGTACTGTTGGTGGGCGGCCTAACCAAAGCCATCCTTGCAGAAGGGCATACAAGGATTTGAAAAAGCTTGGGGGAGAAGGGGATGGCTTGGGCTCCAAACCAGACTTTGGAGAGGAGCATAGAGTTGGCTAAAACAACCCTGCCAGTAAGGGAAGTAGGGTGGGATCTGAGGGAGGCGATGCGCTTTGTCACGTTGTCTAGAATATGACTTTCCATTACTGCTGATGCATACCCGCCTGCCTCCACCCACACGCCCAGATGGTGGACCAGCCCTATGGTAGGGCGTGGCATGAAGGGGAGCATTAGTGGGGCGGTGTGGGGTGAGCTGGGAGGGCGAGCACGTGTACGAGCAGATGGGCCAGGCTGGGCACTGGTTGCTGGGGCCCAGCAGGTTTGATACCAACCAAGGAGGATGATTTCGGTTTTGGAAGCGTTCAGTGCAGCATTACTTATCCGGGAATACTCCTGGATGAGAGCTTCGAGTGCACGTGCATCTTTATTATTAGACACCCCAACCACACAGTCATCTGCAAACGCCATCATCTTGACTGAGGCTTGGCCTGGTACATGGACCCCAGTGAGTTGGGCATTCACGTTTCAAAGTAGTGTGTCAAGGCTGAACTTGTATAAGAGTGGGCTAAGGAGGTCCCCTGGTTGTAAGCCCCTTTAAGGGCGGACTACTTCCGTTAGGAAGCCAAGGCCATGCACTGCCATTGTTGCAGATTCCGTGAGCAGTATTACCCAGTTGATGAAGCGAGGGGATAGGCGGAATTTATGGAGGCAGGCCCTGAGGTATTCCCAGTTTACTCTATCATAGGCCTTCTGTTGATCCAAGAATACAAGTGCCCCAGAGGCTGTGGACTGGCATGTGTTAGCCACAGAGTGCATGTTGTCCCAAATCGACCTTCTGGGTATGAAACCAAATTGTTCTGGGGAGATGGTGGCAGATGATACAATCCCTAAACGGTTAGCCATGATTTTAGTTAAAATTTTGTATCCGTGTTAGTTAAAGAAATGGGGCACCAGTTGGCTAAGTCTAGCTTGTCCCCTTTCTTATAGGGTGTGATGGTGAAGGCCTCTTGTCCTCCTGGCAGGAGGCGCGTTTCCAAAAGGCTCTGGTTAAGTGAGGCCAACAGTAGTGGGGATATATATTTGAAGTACTTTTTATAGAATTCATATGGAATGCCAACAGGGCCTGGTAATTTCTGGTTTGGTGCACCGCAGATGGCTGTCCATAATTCATTTGGAGTAATCAAATTTATTATTTCCGGGTATCAGGAAATGGTGTGGATGTGTGCTTGGTTGAGAAATTCCACCACTTTGGCCAGCTGAATTGGATTGATCAGTATAACTTGGAGTAATACTTCTATGTTTTGATCGCCACTTCAGCTGGCATATCCATGATGGAATCATCTGATCTTTGCACCTGTGTGCAGGCCACGCTCTGGTGTGGTGAAAAGAATTTTTTAAAAAAATATGCGGTGCACTTGTCGCCCTTTGTAATGCGTTTGGCCCTGTACTGAACACAAACCTGATGATTGTGTTGCCTTTTGAGCATGTTGAGGTGGGCGGCTGCCTCCACCCACTTCCGGCCCCATGCAGGGCTGTAGTCTGTAGCTGAGATGTTGGACTCCAGGTGTGCCAACTCTTCCAGAGCGCGCGAAATGATGGCTGATGTGGCTCATGAGTGCCAGGAGGAGAGGTGGCAAGAGTGGTGGATGGTATCCTTTTTGAAGGTTGCCCATGTGGAGATGGGGTCCACGCAAAACGGTGCAACAAACTCTTTTGCCAAAGTTGCTGATTCCACCCAAGTGGAAAATCCTGGTGACGCAAGTTCAGGAGGGTGGAGTTTGCACCAATGTGGGGCCTTAGCTACTGTGACAGGTAGGTGGTAGGTTATTGAGACCAGCCAGTGGTCAGAAAATTCAATTTTTGTTGTTTTTGAAGTGGGAAATGTGGGGTTGGAATTTCGCCAGTGTAAGGATAAGGTCGATGCGGGTCATGGACCTTAATTGGCCGTTGTGGATGTGGAGGCGCGTCATGTTTTTGAGCAGCGGGGCTTGCCGCAGCAGCACATCCATTAACCCAAGGGTGGCCTTTAGAACGCGAAGTTCTACGTGACCCTGGGGGGCGTGGGAGGAGGAAGGCCAACAGTCCATGGGTGTGTTTAGCCAACAGTTCATGTCACTAACTATGAAAGGGTCTGGGAGTAATGGGAGGGATTTGACCAATGAGAAAAATTCCTGATGCTCTCGTGCACAGATTGGGGCATAGATGTTGATGATAGCATGTGCCACGTCAGCCCATGAGAAAGTGACAACGAAGACTTAGCCTTTGAGGAAGGATTCCAAAGATAAAAATTTGAAAAAATTATTTTCTGAATTAGCACCCCACGGTGCTCTGACCATAAGGATAGGGATGGGAGGAGCATGGTTTTCCAAGCATCCTCAGAACCTCGCGGACAGTGGGACTCCTGGATGGCCAGGATATCCACAGGTAAATTTTTTTGTAAAAAACTCAGTTTCCTAGCCCAGGATGGCAAGGCCTTGAGTCTGGCGATATTCAACATCCCTAAAGTGAAGGTTTCCCCCATTGCACCTTAGGTGCGAGGGGTGGGCACCTGGGCCCACTAGCCTCCTCTAGATCCCCTTGGGCCTTCATGGCAGCGTGGGTGTTTGCAGCAACACTATTGGTTAGTTTTGTTAATTTTAGCAGAAAGGTTCGCGTTAGCTTTTGCCTTCACTTTTTGTTTCCCCAATGTCAAATGAATTTTTTGCGGTGCGGATGAGTTTGGTGCACCAATGATTGGGTCAAAAAAAATTTTCAGGTAGGTTGGAGACCAAGTCATTTTCAACTGGAGCTTGGTTGAAAAGATCAGGTGAGATTGAGTCACCCATCAGATCCTCAGGTTGGGTGGCCCAATTGGCATGGGCTTCCCAATCTGATCGGTTGAGGGATTCCTGAGTTGCTTCCACCACTAAGGTTTCAATGTCCTCCTGGCATTGGGAGTGTGGGATAGCAATGGTGACTTTGGCCGCTTCCTTGGCCGCAGCCCTGTGGGCCTGCTTGGCCTTCTTCCACTCATGCGGGGAAATAGGTTTTGCCAGTAGGTAGCAGCCTTATGCTCCCCACGGGAAAGCCTCTTTGGTGCTTGTGGTTGGTTTGTAGTGCACCTCTCCGCTGGCTATGGCCACCAAGGGGTGCTCTTGGAATTTGATGCCCTCCTTGGTGGGGCATGCATGTGCCTTATGGCCAAACGCGTCACAGTGGGTGCAGATGGGGGGCGCGCTGTCCACGGTTACCTGGAAAGGGTGTGTGGTATGCCCTTCAATATTGATATATGTGGAGTGCAGGATCTGGGTTAGGTCCTTCATGATCTCCTCAGTTGGGGTCAGAACTGCGATGGCTTTGCTGGTGCACAGGTGTGGCATCAGCATAAAGCATTGCATTTCAAAAGATTGTAATTTGCCATATACAGTGAGACCATCTTTCAGGTGCTGCTCCAAAATGGCACGTTTTACCATAGTAGGCAAAAAGACAAATGTGAGGAAAATTTGGTTAGATTTTGCCCATCTGGTGCATTTGGTTTTGATGACCCGTTGCCCTTCAGGGAGGTCGATCACTATGCGCACCACAGCAGCTTCATCTGCTGCCTCCTTGTTTTCAAAACTGAGTTCCAGCCAACTGTGTGACATGGAGTGAGGTGTGACGTACACCACGGTTGGGAAAAAAGTGTGCACATCCCCACAAAATTTTTCCCATAAAGCTGTTTGTTGGATGTCCAGAAACACATGGACTCCATATTCCACCAATGAGAGTGGTTGGGAGTGTGGCGTGTTGATGTACTGGTTGCATCGCGCTTGCCAAGTGAGGATTTCTGGGGAAATAGTGACTGCCAGTTTTTATTTTTTTCTATTCCACCAGTTTCTCCTGGGCATTTTCGATCGTTTGAGGCCGCAGGCCTACCACCTGCTCCTCTTACCTTACTTGCCCAACTGCTCTCTGACATGGGCGCAGACTAATCTCCTCTGTGAGATTATCAAACTAGAACCAGACTTGAATTGAATAAGTTGCAAAATTGAATGCAACGAGAGAGAAAAGTAATTGATTTTGTTTTTTATATTTGTTTATAATTATATTTTGTAGATAGCTTGTGTTATTACCTTCCATTGCTCAAGATTAATAAACAAATGATTCATATTGAGTATTTTTAGATTTTATCTTATAGTTAAACTACTAAACCGCTTAGCTAAAACCATCAAACATAACAAATCAATCAATCATCAACTGCTTGGTAAACCATGCTAAACTTATCAAAACAACTAAAAACTTACCAATTACCAAAACAAGTAACTTATTGGATCAAACAATCACCAACCACTTAATATAACCATCAAGCTTATTAATCACCCTTAAATCACCTACTACTTGGCAAACCCATTGAAAGTATCAAAATCAACTGGATATCAAACTGCTCAGCTGTAACAATATACTGATTACCATTAAAAAATATATTTTATTCTGAATATTTTATTTGAGGTAGGCTGACCTGGGGATAATACCGCACTGATTAAGGGAAATTGAATGAATGAGAAAGGAGGATAAAATCTGGAAAATCTCCATATGCGGCATATGATAGGCCAGGAACTCCATGGACCACCTTTGCTATTCGCTATCTCAGTTTAGGGCATTGGTGCACAATACCAACACAGTCATAATTGTCCCCTACCCAAAATCTCTGTACCAGAATTGAACTCGGGGGCAGCAGTAGAGGTCCCTACTCTACCACTTGCATATCCTCCCCTTACCATTGAAAAATATAGGATTTTCACTTCTTATATATAAACTTTTTATTTTACTATAAATTTAAAAATTTTCTTTATTAGTGATCACCTACATTATATAAGGGACTCCTGTGCAAAAATTTCATGTTTCTAGACCTACCAGTTTAGGTTATGCGTTGTCAGTTAGCTAGCGTTAGAGTTTTATTAAGTAGATATAAAATAATAAAAAAGTGAGCAAAAGGCTATTCTGGGACCACCTAGTGTTAAAAAAGGCTAATCTGGTCCATTTGGCCTTTCTTTTTGAAATTTTCTAGCTTACACCTTTAAATAATATAACTAACTTGATAATTAGCCAAATGACCACCAACTGCTTGGCAAAACTATTTAAACTATCAAATCAACCAAATATACAATTGCTCAGCTTTAACAATATACCAATTACTTTTCTTTTACCGCCCAAAGTCACTTTTGAGCGATTTTAAATTTAAAGTTTTATATATCCACAGCTGTCTGCCCAAACCTATTCTTTGATGTCCTTGGCTCCGCCGCCTGCCACCCCAGTGTGGGGCAGCAGTGCACCCCCACCTAGCATTTTCTGCCCCATGGGCAAGCGCGTTTGGATGGGCTCAAACAGCCCACCTGTGACAGTTGAGGTTTATCCTCAGCATCACATTGCCCTGATCTTTGGTAAGACAGGGCAGGCTGTGTCTGGATGTATGGAGGAGGAGGGGGAGTTGGTCCTGGCAGGGACGCCTAAGGGGCAGGAGCTTGGAGTAGGCCAAGGAGCCAGATGGGCGTCCAAGTCGAGGAAAAACGAGAATCAGGTAAAATGGGGAGTTTCGAGATTTGATTTGGATTCGAATCAAGAATGGAATGGAACAGGTGCTTGGAAGTTTCGCGGTTCATTTGGAATTCAAAATGGAACTGGTGCGGAACTGTTGAGAATTGGAACTGGCACAGAACCATTGAGTGAGGATTCCGCGATCCTGCTGTAAGGTTTACACCAAGCATTAGTCAGATTAGCACCATAAGCTTGTGTTATATTTTATATTAGCTTGTAGCATGTGTATATAGGGAAGGAACTGGGAGCTGGAGGCTTCTCAGTTCTGTTTTCTATCAACCTGGCCAATATTAAATAAAAGAACTTTAAAATTCATATATTTACAGTTTGAGTTTATTTAAAATATTGCCTAACTGCAGCCATGTTTGGCTTGAATCAACAAGAATTGGACTTTGAGAGTGAGCTTGGGAGAGCTATTGCCTCCCTTTATACCTTGTCTTGGAGTCAAGGCATGTTGCTGGGGTTAAGTATATTTGCAACTGTCTTCCAGGGGTGCTTGTCCAATCTTGTAGCGCGCGCACAAGGAGAGTAGTATCAGGAGCCCTGTCAGCCCTATGGTCTGTAACATGGATCCTGTTGCCCAACTCATTCGTGGCTCATTGGAAGGAGCCAGTGCGTTACATTAAACAGAACTCATTTACTTTCCTGTCGTTGTGGTGGCAAGCAAAAGAGGTGCCAGAAGAAGTTGTGTTTCCAAAGTGGTATAATCATACTGCAACTCTCTTGATGGTGATATTCTCCACCGCTTTTTTTGCTTCATGAATTATACCAGGTTTTAGAGTGTGTGTCCCGGAATGGTGGGAAAGTGGTAGGGCCTGGGAAGGACAAAGGAAGAATTCCCACGGTTTTGAAATTGGAAGACTTGGAACTGATCCACCAGACGTTTAGCTGAGTTCAGTTTCAGGGACGTTTGACAAAGGCAGCGGGTGGGGAGGATTCGTTTGCCTTGCAGTTAAGTCAGGTTCTGTTGGCACTTCCAGTAAAGCAGTCCAACTGGGTGCGAGAACTTTTGGAAGAGCAGTCAGGGTTACCTGTATCAGTGGAGGAATGTCTGGATTGGATTGATCGTGCAGCATGTCCAGATGAGACGCAGGATTTGGCCTGGGCGGCTTTACTG